>LPNX010860479.1:435387-456521 GCA_001517045.1 Pseudotsuga menziesii
CTTATCGAATTAATTTATTTTGTTAAGTTAAGAGTAACCATGAAAGAAATGTATATATTTCTTGTATTATCGTAGAGAAGATTCAGAGAGTTGTTCGCTGTTGTAATCTTCATTCATTGAAAAATAAGGAAGACCGATACCATTGCTCCGTGGATGTTTCCCTCTTCAGGGTTTTACGACAGTAAACCTTTGTGTTCATTTATGTATTTCTGTTAATATCTTCTATGTATTATTTTCTCTGTGGATCTTAGATCTAACAAGTGGTGTCAGAGAAGGTGGAAGTGAAGGAGTCTGAAGGCTGTACGGTTGCGCAGATAAGAGGAGATCCACCGAGAGAAGTAGCCAGCGTGAAGAAAAACATCCCGTTGCATCAAGGAGTCTGAAATTCTGTGCCTTCCGTCTGCCAGCATGAAAAAGAGTGATACTATCTGAAATTTCTGAAATTCAGTGTGAAGGAGAGCTAGTGTTGAGTACCCATCTATGGAGAAAGATCTTTATTGAGTGTCTATGTCTCCCTGGAGGTCGTCGTCGAAGGATTCTGGAATTTGATGTTGTGTTTGCATTTGGAGAACGGTAATTTTTTTTCTCCCAAGCATATTAAAAATATGGATATAAGAAAATATATATATTTAAAGGATATATATTTAAAGGATAGAGAAAAAGACTGTAATTTTTAAGAAAAATGGATTCCTGTCTTTGAGTTAAGAAAATAAAGCAGTGATATTTTTATATATTTTTGGAAGGCTAAAATTGGATATTTTTGGAATAATAAAAAAGTTTGGAATAACTTCTTTTTGGAAACCTCACTTCAAAATTTCTTGAGAAAATGGAAAAAACATAGAGTTTTAAATTTGAAATTGAAAAATTTAATGGGAGTAACAATTTCAAGTTGTGGAAGGTCAATATGAGGGATATGCTGGTACAACAAGGAGTGGCGAAGGCACTGGTAGGTAAAACCAAGAAACCCTATGATATGTCAAATGAAGACTGGAACGAGATAGATGAAAAGGCTCTAAGTGCTATTCGATTATGCTTGGATGATGATGTTTTATTTAACATTGTGTCTAAAACTACAACAACAGGTCTCTGGACAAAACTGGAAATTTTGTATATGACCAAATCCTTGACAAATAAAATCCTCCTCAAGCAGAAGTTATTTACCTTACATATGAAAGAAGGTACAAAAATTTCTGATCACTTGAATGTGTTCAATACTCTTGTTTGTTAGTTGTCTAGTATGGAAGATATTATTAAATCTGAAGACAAGGCGATTTTAATGATGTGCTCTTGGCCTGAGTCATGGGAACATTTTGTAACCTCTATCAGTTTTAGTTCTATTGAGTCGATTACCTTTGATGATGTTGTGGGAGCCTTAATTTCTGAGGAAACTCAACAGAAATCTAGTCTTGAAAACTTGACATCAGAAGTAATGATAGCTAGGGGAAGAACTAGTGAAAGAGGACAACATTCAAGGGGTACATCAAGATGAAAGTCAAAGGGAAAAAAGAGTAAATTGAATTGTTGGTTTTGCAATAAAGCAGGACATCTTAAAAAAGACTATTGGAAACGAAAGCAAGCTTCTAGGGAGGAGAACTCTACAAATGAGGAAAACATAGCAAAAAATGGTTCAGGTATGATTGATGAGGTATTAATTACTTCTAATGTCTCAAAATATAATTATGGTTGGTTAGTTGATTCTGGAGCATCTCATCACATGTGTCTTCATAGAAGTTGGTTTCACACGTAGCAATCTGTAGATGACGGTATAGTTTATATGGGAAATACTGTTACATGTAAAACTGTTGGGATAGGGAGCATCAGAATTAAAATGTATGATGGGATTGTTAGGAATATAATAGATGTGAGATATGTACCTAAACTAAGGAAGAAATTGATATCAATGGGACTTCTTGATAATGTTGGTTACAAATTTGCGGTTCAAGGTGGAGTTATGAAGATATCGAAAGGTGTCTTGGTTGTTATGAAGGAAAACAGAGTCGGGAACCTATATAAACTTGAAGGGATAACATAAATTGATCAAGCAAAGGTAGCATCAGTTGGTGCAGCAGACTTCACTCATCTATGGAATCAGTGGTTAGGTCATATCAGCGAAAGAGGAATGAAGGTACTTGCTGATCGGAAGTTGCTTCCTAGTTTAAAATCTATAGATTTGAAGTTTTGTGAGCATTGTGTTTATGGTAAACAATCCAGACACATAGTTAAATATGGAAAACACACTAGCAAAGGTATCCTAGACTATATTCATTCTGATTGATGGGGACCATCTCCTAAAATTTCTTATGGGGGATCATTATATTTCGTCAGTTTTATAGATGATTACTCGAGGAAAGTATGGATCTATTTGTCAAAGAGTAAACCTTATGTTTTTGATATATTTAAGCAGTTCAGAGCTTTGGTTGAAAAGAGCACTGGAAGGTTCATTAAATGTCTTAGAACATATAATGGAACTGAATTTACTTCTAAGGAATTTGATAATTATTGCAAGAAGGATGGGATCAAGAGGCATAAGACCACTGTTTACACTCTGTAGTAGAATGGTGTTGCTGAACGCATGAACATGACTCTTCTTGAAAGAGCAAGGAGTATGCTTAGGAATGCAAACTTGCAGCAGGAATTGTGGGGAAAGGCATTGCTTACAGCTTGTTACCTGGTCAATCGATCACCATCAACGGCCATTGACAGCAAAATTCTGGAAGATGTATGGACATGTCAACAATGTGATTATTCTAATCTTAGAGTATTTGGTTGTGAAGCTTATGCTCTTATTCCCAAAATTCAGCATTCCAAACTATATCCTAAATCAAGAAAATTGATCTTTGTTGGATATGGTGATGGTGTTAAGGGATATAGATTGTGGAATCCTACTGTCCACAAAGTCATCATAAATAGAGATGTAACATTTAATAAACTTTCTCTATCAAATTTAGATATAAGTAATGATTTGAAACATGCTAATGTACCACAGCTTCAGCAAGTTCAGTTTGATACTCACTCATCTACAAAGGGGAGTCATGAGGATGTCCAGGAAGAGGATATTCATGAGGACACTCCTCATGAAGAGGATGAGAAGATAGAAATATTAGAGATACCACAACAATCTCTATGGAGATCTACACAAGAAAAAAAATTTCCAAAGAGGTATGATGATTTTGTCACATCTGTTGCTTTCATTTCTAATGAAGGAGAAGCTGATAGTTATCGGGAAGCATTGAAAGTGTTTGACAGTGACAAATGGAAACTTGCAATGAGAGAAGAAATGGATTCTTTGGAAAAGAACAAGACATGGGATCTTATGGAACTTCCAGAGAGTAGGACAGTGGTTCGCTGCAAATGGGTGTACAAACTAAAGAAAGGAGTTGATGACACTGTACCGAAGTACAAAGCGAGACTGGTTGCAAAAGGGTTTTCTCGGAAAGTAGATATTGGCTTTTATGATATTTTTCCACTAGTTGTAAAACTTGTTTCTATTAGAATTTTGTTAGCACTAGTTTCCTCGTATGATTTTGAGTTAGAGTAGCTAGATGTCAAAACAACTTTCTTATGCGATGATAAGTACAAGACCGTATATTTCACATGCACTTGGTGCTGTCAGTAGATACATGGAAAATCCAGGAAAAGAGCATTGGGCAGCAGTGAAATGGGTGCTTCAATATCTAAGAGGCACAAGCAATTATTGTATCACTTTTGATGGTTGTAGTGATGAAGTCTGTGGTTATGTTGATTCTGATTTTGCAGGTAATTTGGAAAAGAGGAGGTCCACTTCAGGTTATGTCTTCACTCTTGTAGGTGGAGCTATTAGTTGGATGTCAAAGCTTCAAAATATTGTTGCTGTATCTACTACAGAAGCAGAATATATAGTTCCCCCACATGCTTGCAAAGAGGCAGTATGGTTAAAATCTTTGCTGGGTGAGTTAGGAAAAGTTCAGAACACTATAAAAGTTTTTTGTGATAGTCAAAATGCTATTCATTTGGCTAAAAATCTATCTTATCACAGTAAGACAAAACATATTCTTGTAAAATACCATTTTGTTAGACATGTTGTTGATGAAGGTGGAGTGGTTCTTGAAAAGGTTCACACTAAAGAGAATAGTGTAGACATGTTCACGAAGTTAGTTAATTTAGAGAAGCTACGGTGGTGCCTAGCTTCTCTAGGATTGCAACAAGGTGATGAATAGAGCAATGAGCAAAGTATCAGGTAAATTATTGTCAAGGTGGATATTGTTGGAAACAAGTGATAGCCATTCTCCGAATTAATTTACTTTGTTTAGTTAAGAGTAACCATGAAACAAATGTATATATTTCTTGTATTCTCAAAGAGAAGAGTTGGAGAGTTGTGCGCTGTTGTAATATTCATTCATTGAATAATAAGGAAGACTGATACCATTGCTCTGTTGATGTTTCCCTCTCGGGGGTTTTACCACAATAAACCTTTGTGTTCATTTATGTATTCTTGTTAATATCTTATGTCTATTATTTTCTCTGTGGATCTCGGATCCAACAAGATATATATGAACGCGCTTGGTTTTCACATTTCATTCTTTCTCTTTTACCACTTTGAATTTTGCTACTCTGATGAAAATTATGTTTTGCACCTAAAATCCATTTGTTAACATTGGCCGACCATAAGTATCAAGAGCGTCCATTTCCACCGATTTAAAGTGTTTTCAAATATATTGATCTTTGAACCATAAAGAATTTGAGATTGACATTTATTTGTGATGTATTTTGGTTCGTTGGATTCCAATGAAGCGTACGCGCATTTCATTATGTACCTATCTGTTTGGTTAAATATTTTTTTTCCAATAGTGTTACTGTTTTAATATATTTTGGTTCTATATGTGAACAAGACCATGAGATTCTGATTTATCTTTTAGATCATCAAAAAAATGCGTCCAGACTATACCATGAAGTCGACATTAATAAAAGAGGTAAACAAGTAGCATCTTGTAAAAATAGTAATAGATAAAAGCACGTAGCTAAGACATGTTGAGTAGGAGTGAGTGGTATCTGTTTCAATATTGATGTACACTAGAAACAACTATATTAATAATATTAATATGTTTGGAATACACCGACAGGTATATATTTATTGGATATCCATGTATGCTTAGTTATCTCTGTAATTGACGGCATCGGTGTCAGTTCACTATGTAACTGACAGTATGCATCATATCTCTCTAGAACACCACTATGACATGTTTCCTCAATTCTACTAATTTGGATAAATATTATGTATTGTAATATTTCTCACATATCAATGAATAATTTATTCGTTCCTTCTCTCTGGTTTTCATTATTTTTTTGTTTTGCAATTTGTGCGTTCTCTCTTGCTAGCTAGATCTTTCTATGAAGGTGTTCAAGACTCATCTACATGGTATCAGAGATCTGCTGCTAGGAAAAATCCACACCAATATTTTTTATTTGTAGTTACATAAGATTGGAAATCGTTGGAAGAACGGAGTTTCCAAAGGAAGCTATTCTCACACCATACAATTGCTTTGCATGGGAAGCAAAGATGGAGATGCTTATTCGAAGCAGAGTTTTGTATAGGATTGCTATGGCCATAGAGGATGAGCCTACAACATCCATAGAAAATTCCAAATACCTCAATCGAATGGATGAGGCCTACGGAGCCCTCTGCATGAACATCTCCCCTGAGCAGGTTTTCCATATTTATTCTTTCAAAACTCCCAATGAATTTTGGACCACCATGAAAGGACTCTTTGGAAAGAAAGATGTGACGAAATGCCACATGCTCGAAGTGGAGACGCTCTCTTCGGATCCATGAATCTTAGATAATATACAAGATTTCTTCACATGATAGAAGGATTTGTTGCTGCAACTCAAGGGTTGTAGGGTTGATAAATCTAAGGAGCTAAAATAGATGGTTCTATTCATCCTCTCCAAGCTTGGACCAGAATACTTTGTTTTTGTCTCCATGTGTCATTCAGTGAGGCTTACCTCTAGTAAGAACTGGACGATGCCCACTCTTGATTATTTTATTGAAAATATGTCTCAGGAAAAAGACAAGCTCATTAGTATGGGAAAAATCAAGGGCTCCAAGGCACATGCTCTTGCTATGCCTGATGGTACTCATAACCCAAAACAGAGATCTAAATACAAAGACAAAGGAAAGGTACATGCAAATCCAAAGAAGGAAGGGAACACCAAACCCTTCAATGATTCCTCTAGATCCAAAGGTGAAAAGGGAAAAAATGGGAGAAATGCACATACTATAAGAGAGGATTACGTCCAGAATCCTCAGGCATGAAGAAGAATATAGATTAGATGACCCAAATACTTCAGAAGCATAACTTTGGGGATCACATTCCATAGTATACCAAGAAGAATCCTAAAGATCATGCTCTCGGGAAAGGTAACTCTAGCCATGCTTTGATTTCCATTAATTCATCTCCCTATGGCTGGATTGTAGATTCATGCACATATCACCACATGGCTGCAACAAAGCAAGCATTCTCTTCATTGGATGCATGAAAAGGTTCTCCTAAACTCATGGGGGTTGACACTCCTGTTGATATCACCCGCAAGGGCAGAATTGAACTCAATCATGATAGCTTTGAGGATGTGCTACATGTTCCAAAACTCTCAGTGAATCTTCTCTCTGTCTATCATATTACACATCCTAGAACCCTAAAGAGAGTTGAATTCACTCCTTATGCTATGAATATCTTCAACATACAAAGCAACTCTAAATTTGCCACCGGTGAGATAAATTCCAGATCTAGGCTTTACACCTTTTATGAATTCATTGAATCATATTCTTCCTTATTACTTACGCATGCAGATGATAGAAACCAGTTATGGCATGAAAGATTTGGTCATATTCATTTAATATACGTGCAGCAACTATACAAGCAGGGAATGGTCATTAGCTTTCCCAACATTCATTTTTCCAAAGGACTTTGTCAAGGATGTGTTCTTGGCAAACATCCTCAAGAGAAGTTTGAAAGAGAGAAGGCTCAGAGGGCCTCCTCTCCCTTGGAGCTCATCCATAGTGATATGATGGGACCCTTTCCTCATCTTTCCATTAACAAGGTGAGGTATGTGCTTACATTTATTGATGTTTTCTCACGATATACTTGGGTGTATTTTCTCGGGAATAAATCCAAAGTTTTTGAGCATCTCAAAGACTTCAAAGCACTTGTAGAGAATCAGCACACGAGAAAGATCGAAATCCTCTGCATAGACAATGGGGGGGAATATGTGAACATGAATGTTAAACATATTTGTTCATAGACAAGTATACAGTTGCAACATACAATACCATACACTCCATAATAGAACAGAGTGGCTGAGCAAAAGAACAGATCCTCAAAGAGATGGCCTCTTGCATTTTGTATGTAATGTCTCTTCATTCTAAACTATGGAATGAGGTACTTAACTATGCCAACTACATACAAAATAGAACTCCTCATATATCTATCAAGGACATGAATCCTTTTCAGGCATGGAGCAGTTTCAAACCGAAAGTCACCCACATCTGAATATTTAGTTCACGAGTATGGGCCTGCATACCCTTTGAAAAGAGGAAAGCATTGAATCCTCTAAGCATTGCATGCATATTCGTGGTATAATCCGATGATTTCAATGGTTACAGGTTGATTGATCCCTCAACAGACAAGCTCTTTATTGAGCAAAGTGTCCAGTTTGAGGAAATCCCCTTGCATGCACCATTGGAGTCACATGCATAGAATTTTGTTCCTCTACATGCACCAAACATCCATGACGATGAGTCCACTCATTTAGATTATGATTCAGATTTGAGTAACAAATTTGAAGAATAACATGAGGATGAATACACTGATCCACATCCTTTCTCCCCTTAGAGAACAAGGATATTAAGAGAGAGATATGCACAGACAACCCCACATGATGTAGGTTACCTTGTGGGGGATCTAGTGGATCCGAGGAGGACACAACTCTAGTTTGAGGAGCCTTCTCATGCACTCACAACTACCGAACCATTGATTCCCATGCATTGTTACATGGTTCTATATTTAGCACCGCAAGAATATGCAAAGGGTGTAGGGAATCCCCTCTGGGAAGTTGCTACGCAGAATGAGTACAACTCTCTCCTAGAGAACCATACTTGGGATCTGGTGCCACTTCCTTCAGAAAAGGAAGCTTGTTCAATGAAGATGGGTCTACACGACCAAGAAGGAAACAGATGAAAAAATCAACATATGCAAGGCCAAACTAGTTGCCAATGGTTTTTAATAAGTTCATGGGTTTGACTATGATGAGACCTTTGCTTCAGTAGCAAAGATGGATTCCATTCAATTGGCACTTTCCATTGTTGCATCCATGAGGTGGGTAGTCCATCAGATAGATGTGAAGAATGCATTTCTTCACGGCGATCTCTCTGATGATATCCACATGGAGAAGCCAAAGGGCTTCATACAAGATTAATCCTTGGTTTGCAGACTGAAGAAGTCTCTCTACAGCCTTAAGCAAGATTCAAGACAATGGTATGCTAAGATGGAATCCCACCTATTGTCCCAAAACTCTGTATGGTGTTAGTAAGATCCGAATGTATACATGCTTAGGAAAGCTGTCTCACTTTTTCTGCTAGTTTTATATGTGGATGATTTGTTGATCACTGGCAGCTTGACTTCATCACTTTCTACAATCAAGAGGATTCGACATGATAGGTTTTTGATGACGGACATGGGTCCATTAAATTTCTTCCTTAGTCTTGAAATAAGCCACAATTCCTCAGGCATCAAACTATCTCAGGCCAAGTATGCTTGAGATCTCTCAGAGAGATTCCATATGATAGACTACAAGTATGCATAGACTCCTTTCGGATATGGGGTCAAACTTGAGGATGGTGGGGACACTCCATTGGTTGACAGCACTCTGTATAGACAGCTAGTGGCTAGCTTGTTGTATCTTACACACTCTATACAAGACCTCTCATATGCAGTTGGGAACGTCTCTTGGTTCATTCAGGAGCCACATGAGCTACATTGGAAGGATTCCAAGCAAATCCTTTGATACATACATGGGACCATCACCTTTCAGATTCACTATGCAACAGATTTTGCATTGGATCTCATAGGATTCACTGATTCTGACTAGGCTAGAAATAGCATTGATCACGGGTCCACATCTAGGTACTCACATAGTCTAGGTTTAGGGCCCATTTGTTGGTCGAGTAAGAAGCAGGATGCTATTTCCCTATCTTCAGCTGAGTTCAAATACAAAGGGGTAGTCGACAAAACTGTTCAGGCTTTGTATCTACAAGATTCTCTCATTGATTTGGGCATCCAATTCCATCAGCCTACTTTCATCTCATGTGACAACGAGAGCACTCTGAAGTTCTGTAAAGATCTAGTATAGAGGCAACAAACAAAGCACATAGAGATCCACATGCACTACATAAGATATTTGGTACACAAGCAAATCATCGACTTCCACTTATGTCCTTTAGCAAAACAAACTGTCGACATCTTCTCCAAGACCTTCACTTCGTAGACATTCCACTCTTTATGCGATCCTCTTGGAGTGAAGCGCACAGTTTCCTAGCAACTGTCTTTTTCTTCTTTTTCTACATTGTATCTTGAGGGGGGGGGGTTTCCCATGAGTTCTTCCCTCTTTCCTCATTTTATTTCAGTGTTCATTAGTTGCATTGTTTTTGGGTGACCTATTATGGCCTTAGTTGTCGGGGCCCTTTCTTTATTACCCCATAGTACTATTTATGGGGGTGTTGAAGACCCATGCCCTATATAACCGACAGCCTTGGTGTTAGTTCACTATGTAACTGAAGGAATGCATTAGATGTCTCTAGGCCACCACTATGGCATGTTTCCTCATTTCTTCTAATCGTGATAGATAATATGTATTGTGATCTTTCTCATGTATCAATACATAATTTATTCATTCCTTCTCTCTGGTTTTCATTATTTTTTTATTTTGCAAGCTGTGTGTTCTCTCTTCCTAGCTAGATCTTTATGTGCAGGCGTTCAGCACTCATCTACAAAATTTGACAGTTTAATAATGTTTTTTTCCTTAAGATTGTGTCAAACAGAGATATTCCGAACATATTAATATTATTAATATTGTTATTTCTAGAAACGGATGAACACATAGCCATATCTACAAAAAAATCATTGTATTAATGTCTGCTTGTCACCATTATTCTTACGTTATATCTTGAAGTGCTTACAAATTGTTATTATTCAATCAATTAAAGAGGTTAGCAACTCAGTCTTCTTCCTTGCTCCCTATCGAAGGAAGGCCAAGACTATTGTCTCCTCAAATAAAATTCGCAGCAAAATTGTTTATTACCTATTTAAAAAAAAATAGTATTCGATGGACATTGTTATGTATTTTAATGTTAATGGTTGGTGATTTTAATGTTAATGGTTGGTGATTAGATTAATCAACATCGATTTTTTTGGGTCTTCCATGGAATCATACATGTTGCGAGTTACCGGTGTTTCATATCTCACAGACTAATGCTAGCATTTAATGAATTGGTTAACTCCTCGATATTAATTACTCTTAAATAGGGATAGCGAGACAATCTTAATTCGTGGTATTGTTTTCTTAAAATAGTAATAAACTTTGGAAATAACTCGGAGGAAGACAAATGGGTTGACACTCGATATATAACTGTTAGGCCTATTATATAAGTAAAAATGAAGAACCCATAAGTGAAATGACAGTCAATTTTAGAAGATTGAACTTTTGAATTATTATGAAGAATAACCCAAACTACCTTTGGCTTCTGGCATCCGTATACTGAATCAAAAGATTTATGGACATTGAAGATGCATTTATAAAATCCCTCATGCTCAGGATGAACCTCGACAATCAATCTATAGGTCAACAAGTTTCTCCAAATAGAAAGCATATGTCTAATGTCACCAGGGCAAGTTGCAAGCATTGCTTCTTTGACAATTCTTAGATTATTCAGATATTTCTTGTACGACGCATATTCATATTTAAGGCGATTGCATTCAACAAAATTTAGGCGGAGCCGGGAAAGAAAAGAGATTATAAACGAATACCAAATCCACATTGAATTTACTTCCCCCAACATACCTCCCATAGATTCGGACCAACCATCCAGTTCCTGAGAAACCTTTCTCGTGGCTTCAACGTCTGTGATACTTTTTTTGGAATGCCCTTTGGTCTTAGACATACCAGCTTCCAAACATGCAGAATGAAATTTTTCATAAATACTTTTACCAACATTAAGAGAGACAACATTTATTTCTAACTCACATCGTTCATAAGCGCAGGTAAATCCCCACATCCTGTTAACAACTCGAAAAGCATGGTATGGAAGAAGATCGTGATCTCTTTTCCTTTATTAATTTCCTTAGTCACATGAATACCCATTAAATAATCCATGTTGATTCTCCAAGCGTTTGATAGGCAATAATGGTTGATGATAAACAGAATCAACCAAATGTCATAGTAAATCCTCTTTTCAGTAGGATTCCTCCAATCTTCAATGTTTTATGGAGACATATCATGAAACGCGGTCGTTTTCAAGATAAGTAGAATACCTTCTGTTCCGAGCTTCTCATATTCTGTTTGGATCATCATGTTCCGCGAGGTAGTTGTTCTTTCTACATTGTCCATGGCGATATCATATAATGTCGAAATCTTTATTTTGAAGATCCTAGGATGAAAGGATCGAGAGAAAGGAAGAGAAACAATTCCTTTATCTTCTTTTTGGATCAGCGGATTTTCTGCATTCTAAACAAGACCGTTAGCCACGCGAGCATGCATAAAGGGATAACTCTAATTATCGCACCTCACCAAAATTGCGGAAATAAGAAACACCGTTCGGGCTTCCACAAACTCGGTACCAAAGATTCCTCTCTTGTTTTGATTGGCTGAAATCTTCATCTCTATGGTTCCAATGAAATCAACGTCTCGTTCGCAATCGTTTAGTGATCAATCGGGTTGCTCAATAATTTTCCATTGAAGGATAAATAATTAAAATCACCGAGTTTTTAGGTCTCTACATCTGGTCACTATCCTGCATCATACTATGGACATTGTATTGGTGTTAACATGTAAATTTGGTAAATAAAAGATACATATGACGATACTGATAAAATGCATTAATTAATTATAAGTTTATTGGGAAAGAGTTAGCCTTATTTTGTTGGGCTTCCACGCTACAAAATTCCTGCTCTGCACTACACCAATTTTTCATTCAGCTTATGCACTGCAACCCCACCAATATACCAATATTTTGGTACACTTGAGTGAGCAATAATGAACGCAAAACACATATCAGTCTATCTCTTAACCTCCTTTAAAAAGAATAAAAAACCTAAACATGTAATACGAACTGTATTTTAACTAGATGCCCAACTACAAGCTACAGGATTTTATTAGGAGTTCGAATGATTTTACAATGAGTTAGATTCTTAGATGACTGTACATTGACTAGATTCCTAGATGCGAAATGCAGTTGTTGGACTAAGCCTTAATTGATTAGAGTTTAAGTTAAGCTAATGGTTGTAGAATCATTGGAGTTAAGCTAATCGTTGTATCTAATAATCGATGGGGCTAAGCTCGTAGTTGTATCTAATAATCGAATAGTTGTAGAATCATTGGAGTTGCTAATCGTTGTATCTAATAATCGATGGGGTTAAGCTCGTAGTTGTATCTAATAATCGAATAGTTGAAGATTAATTTTAATTTTTACAACTAAAACTAACTGTACTTGTTAGTAAAGTCATTTTTTATTTCTTTGAAATTATTATTTATTAACGCCCATATAATCAATCTAGAGAGTACACTTGTCTCTTTCTCATTTAATCTTGGAAGGCGCATCATAGAATCAATCTTGATAGTACACTTGTCTCATTCTCGTCGGTGGATGAAAAAACATAGATGGTATTCCACCCCAACATTCTAAGATATATACGGTTATCAACGTAACTATTGATGTACATTAATAGTAATTTGGCTAAATAATCCAAATATAGGAAATAAATATATTTTATTTGGAAAAAATATTATTACTAATAACTACGTTAATTTCATTAATGTGTAAGATTAAGTTAATAGGGTTAAATTTGGGCACATACTATAGGAAATTTTTTATAGTATATGCCTAATATAAAAGTCTATCTCCGTAATAGGTGTGGGTGGGTGGGTAGGCATATCTCCAAAATAATAATATATTATTATTCTACAATTAATTATTATAATAATTTATACTATAATTAATTAATATTGATAAATTAATCTTTTAATCAATTATAATATAACAATTAATTAAGTATGTAAATAAGATCATAATATTATATATTGTAACACTTAGGGTTATATAGGGGCTAGAGGAGGGGAGGGATTACCTTTGGTTGAGATGGCTCAATTAAATTATGGTATGCTTGGGGATTAGGTAGTCCTACTAATAACCAAGCCGAAGCTTTGTAACTTCTTAAGGACTTCCACAACTCATGAAAAAAAGAATAATGTTGGAAAGGACCATAGGAAACTCAAAAACTCTCATTAGTCTCATGATGAGAAACGTCATCCCGAAAGGCATCTAGTTAAAAAAAACAATTCTCAGAATTCAAGACTTATCTTCTAAATTCCAAACTCTTCATTATTTTCATTTGGTTCGTAGCAACAATAGGGAAGTTGATCATGGCCCAAATAGAAAAGTTTCCTTGGAACCAAATTCCCTCTTACTAAATGAGCATGTTTTTGAGTGGGACCCACTCCCCTAAAGGGAGTCATAATCTTTCCCTGCTGCATAGTGGTGTCTCCTGCACTTGGAGTCTCATCCCATGCGCAGGGGCATCGCCGATGGACCAGTATAATAACACGTTCATTCATATTGGGGGTTAAAAAATAAAATAATTTCAAAACAATATATTGAGCATATAATAAGGGTATAAGGGCTTATATTATTTACTATATAAATACCCCCATACGTTGGGGGATTTTTTATTGAAAATCCTTACCATATGCAAATGGTTTTCGTGGAAGGAGGATATGCACGCATCAGTCCATGTTTTCATGGGCACACATCAGTCCTACTGTGGTTGCAGTGTTTAAGGGAATACTGGAATCGAGCATGCCTTACCGACCCCTGAAACTTCAACATTTGTTAAAGGGATACAAGGCTCTTCCCTTCCCCCTCGATTCGATTCTAGAAAATGGTCATGGTAGCAATGGTAACCCCATGGTAACGAAGATGGAGATACAGTTGTCGTGGGATAAATTCTTTAGATTCTAAGATTCTTCTTCCGTGATGGCCACTGCGAGAGAGAAGGGTGTTGAGATTCTAAATGGAGAGGTATTAAGAAATATTAGCGAGGCGTGGGAGGATGAAAACAAGATTTACACCTGCAAACTTCAAGTGTACATGGTTGTAGGAAAACCGCCCCTTTGAATCCATTCTGGAGAGTCAGTTGTATGTGCCCTTCTCGAGTGACCTGGATTTCAGTATTAGAATTATCTTTCTTTGACCTGTTCTTATAATTTGTGTCTTGGTAGTTACCATTTAGTTGATGTTGATTAAGGGCGTTTACTGATTACTCCTTTGTTCTTTCCATACTGGAAATGATCTTTCTTAAGGCCTCTGCTATTTTTTTTTATTGGCGTCTCACAAGATTTATTCACCGTGATGCCCTTTGACTTGTATTCATATTGCGCAGCCTCACCCTTTTGTGCAACATAAAACTTGATACGAGGTGTGCTAATTGAATTGAATTTCCTTGAAGCTAAGTTTGAAACATCTTTCTTCTTTGGAGAAGGAAGCACCGGTGTAGTAACTCTCTTTATCTTTTGTTCTTCCATTTTTGGATCAGCCAATGATTTAGTAGACATTTTAGCATGTGCACTCCTCTCATCCTTATCTCCAATATGCCATTTTTCCATATGCTTAGAGGGCATTGAATCTTCAAACCATGGATCCATCTACTTCTCCTCTACCCATTTAGCAGGTTCTTAAGAAAACCTTATAAAGGATTGATATGAATATGAAGATACCACGGGTTTCATACTACCTCATGTTTTTATTTCTTCTTTTTTGATCAATGTGTCTACTTTACACATTCCTCATTTCCCCTAAATGACTTCTTGTCATTATCAAAGAATTTAGTATAAGATTTTCCATCTGCAGAAATCTTGTATGCGTCATCATGTCTAGTCACACTAGTTTCCACTAGCTCCACTAAAGCAGTTGCAGCCTCTGTGACACATGCATACATAGCTTCCTGAGCCCAATGAAATCATTTAGAGGGAGGTAGGGAAACTTCATCACTCGGTAGGATACTCCAAAAATTATATTTATCATCCTTTGGTGGAAATAACATACGCCTTTCCATAAAAATTGAAGATATATGCCCATGTGGCAAATCACCTTCAGTTTCAAGACTGTTAGAACTTAATATATTATTAGTTCTTAGATGGCATTCATTTAACACAGGGAGAACGATTCCTGAGCACATGGAGAACACTCTCCTCAACCTATCCAAGGTGCTTCACATTCTCTATCTTTTTTATTTTGAGACTTTAGTTAAATATTTTTCATTAAAACCCATTAGTTACGTTATGCCTTCAAAAACCTATATAAAGGATTTACATTGTGAAATTTTGGTTGTAAGATCGATTTGTTTTAGAAATTATGGAGTTTCTTTCATTTTTGGTTCCTTCTTTGTATCAAGAATAATATTTTTGGGAATTATACAACTAGAAAATTGATTGTCTTGGGCATTTTTTTCATCATTCGACTTCTTGTTGGTATGAAGCCTACAAATTCTAGTTATAATGCATCAATATTACAGGAGCTTACTTCCTTTCTTCCTCAAGATTAGTGTGATGCAGTTGCATATAGTTCAGATACTAAGGAAAGTTATATACATGATCTCTAATTACATTTGATGGTAGCATACATTTGAGGAAAGAAAGCGAATTGTATCGTCTCCAAGGAAAAGTGATTTTTGTTTGTATGCCTTGGAAAAATATTACCTGTCAACAAACACATTACAACATAGATTTATGTCCTTCCCCAAATATACTATGTGCTAAAGACTGAGTTACTAAGTCTGATTAAGTCTTTTCAACAGAAAAATGTAGGTAATGGTACTGATTGGAGAGACAGGTTCTCGAAAGAGTACTTAGTTGGTGCAGTATCTTATGGACTTGGGATTTGCCATCAAAGGTTCCTTGCTATGCACACAACCCAGGAAATTTGTTGCATTGTCTCTACAACAAATATTTGTGGGAGAATGAAAAGGATGCTATGGAGGTATACAGTCTGTTAATTGTTTCACTACATACACTTGTAGAGAGCGTTCATTACCGAAGGTTAAATATATGATTGACCATGTACTCCTTCAATTATGTATATCGGATTCAGTGTTGGCAGATATCAACTGCATCATAGTAGATGAAGCACATGAGTGGAGCTTAAGCATGGGCCTTCTTTTAGAATTGCTTAAAAGATGCTTGTTCAAGAGACCAGAATTGAGGCTTATCGTAATGTATGCAATAGCAAATGCACATACATTATCATATTATTTTGGTGGTTGCAGCATTTTCCATGTAACTGGAAGAAATTTCCCTGTAGATACTAGGTACATTACAAGGGATGATTCAGAAGCTTCACAAAACTATGTCGTGAAGCATGCCCAACCTAGTGTTCCTTCATATGTCACTCAAGTGATAAAGGTTGTTGCTGAGATTCATGCCATAGAAGAACAGGGAGCCATTATTGCATTTTTAACTTTCCAAGTAGAAGTAAAGTGGGCTCGAGAACAATTTCATAAACCTTCAACATTGGCACTTTCTTTGCATGGAAATATTTCAATGGAAGAACAAAGGTGTGTATTTGAAGATGCACCTGCTGGTTTAAGGAATGTTATTATTGCGACAAATGTGGCAGAGACATCTCTAACCATTCCCAGGGTCATATTTGTTGTGAACTCTAGCATGGAAAAAGAGACAGGTTTGAACCCAAAAATTGTACTAATGTGCTGAGGGTGGGCCAAATCATCCAGAGTGAAGCTGCTCAATGATCTGGTTATGCAAGTCGCACCCAGACAGGGATATTCTACCATATTTACATAGAACAAAAGTTTAAATCTATGGCACCCCATAGAGATCCAGATATCCTGTGAGTTCATATAGGCATTGCCCTTCTAAAACTTCTTGGTTTGGGTATCCAAGACCTTGAATCCTTTTATTTTGTTCAAGCCCCAAGCCATGAGGAAATAAGTGTAGCTGTTAAAAATTTAGTCCATTTAGGTGCAATGGTTTGTGGCCAGAAAGACCTAAAACAATTAAAACAATCTAGTTTGAATCTCGTCAATTTAAGTGTAGAACCTTGATTAGGAAATATTATTCTGGACAACTTATCTCAGCATTTGGGTAGGGAAGGCCTTGTACTTGTAGCTTTGATAGAAAATGTAGGAAGTATATTTTGTAGGTTTGGTATAGAGGCAGAAAAATCAAAGCCTGGTTGTTTAAAAATTCGTTTCTGTCATCGAGATGGAGATATTTTTACTCTTATTTCAGTTTACAAGGAGTGGGAGGATAAATAGAAATTTGGTAGGTACAAATGGTGCTAGGAAAAAAGCATCCATGCCAAATCCATGGTGAGATGTAAATATGCTATACCAGAAATGGAAATATGTCTCAAGCATGAGCTTGGTATATGTGTCACAACTTGCTGGAGTTGGTCTACATTTGGTTCAAGCACATGTGGTGTAGCTTTGAGAAAAAAAAATTCTCTTGTATGGCTGAAAACTTGGCCATATTTTCTGGATATGACTAGATAGGATATGATGTAGATTCTACAGAACAACTAGCATATTTTCATCCATCATGCTCATTTTTAGCTTGAGGTCACAAGCCAAAATGGGTTGTTTCTAGGAAATTTTATGCACCACAAGGCAATTTCTTATTTGTGTGATAACAGTAGAGGAGGATTGGGTCTCTGCAATTAAACCTTGTCCTTCATATGACATGCATATATTGAAATAACTTGCAATGCAAAAGAAAGTGATTTCTGGATTTGGAAATTTCCTTTTGAAGAGGTTGTGTGGGAAGAATAATAACAATCTACCTTCTCTTTTTGCTCACATTCAACAAAATTGCAACAACCATCAGCTTGGTATACAGGTTGACCATTATAAAAGAGAAATACAACTTTTTTTTGTTCCAAATAAAATGCACCAGGCATATGGCATGTTGAAAGATGTCTCGGACTCTGAAAGAAGGTGGATAACTTAATAGGCTATTTATTAATGTACTTAGATTGAAATATGGATTGTACTTTGTGCTATTTTGGTTGTATGCACTATTACTTTCTTTATACATAAGAAAATTTCCATATTTGTGTATAATGGTTTGAATTTTGATGGATGCACACACACAGACACACGCATTTCAAAGTTTGAATATTTTATGTATAATTTGATTGACCGGTTTTGTGGTCTGATTTTTGTATGGTTCTGGTTCCTGAGGTCAGTCGGTTCGATGACCGGTCCAGTTCTGGTAACTTTTCTTTAGTTTCGCGCAGCTACATTGATATTGCACCATTTCATTGTTTGCAACCAATGAAGTTCATCTTAACTATATTTGATTTTAAACTAATGCAAAAGTAGCATAAAGTTAGTCCATTGATAGAAAGGGAAGAAATAAATGGATCAATGTCTCAAACTTCAACATGTTGTACAGAATGTATTACATCAAGTTCATTTTTCTGACCAATACAAAATTATATACCCTTCTTTGTATGATTCCTACTATGTCTATGCACCCAATTTATGGGCTTTCCCAATCTGCTGCATCATGTTGTAATGCATTTGTTGGCTGGTTTTCTCACACTTTTGGAATTATTTTTGTATCTCTATTTTTTTGTTGTATTACTAAGCATGGTTAAGGAAGATCTAGTTAAACATAATATGTAGTCTCAATAACTCTCTTGTTGTGTGTTCCCATTTTTTGTGGGTCCTCAACCCCCTTTTGAAGGGATTCCTCCCTTCTTGAAGAAACACCTCACCATATTTTATGTGCTTACGTCCATGTTATGAGTGGCGATCTCTAGCTTCTTTAGGGCCTTTTGGAGCAATATTTCCTTCTAGGACTCTTTCTACAATTTTTTTATGTTTCCATGGTTACTTTCATTCATTTCAAATACTATTATATATGTTTACAAATTCATGAAAAATACATCATGTCATTTTACATATGTGGTTTCCTTTTTCCATGACATTTTTTTCTAGTCACTCGTGAGAGGACATAATAGTTTTTTTTTTTTTTCCCTGTATTCTTATTTACTCCAAGACTGAGTCTTGAAATTTTAATAGATAGTTCAATTTTTTATTCATTGTGCAATTAATCTCACATAAACTCTTACATATATTTGGAAGTTGGTAGTATAACAACGAGAATATGATTATTGATTTATTTGCACTAATAACTGTTTTTTTGTTGGAAATGCAGTTAGGAAATGAGATCTTATACATTAAAGGGGAAGGGTTCTAAACAAGTGCTATCTTTGTATTATGATTCCATTGTAGCTTAATCACATCAAGTAACCACATCTTCTAGTAACTTGGGTATTCTTTGTACCAATATGTTCAGGTACTTTCACAAACATGTAACTGTGGGAAAATCATCAATGACTGGTTCTAGCTTCAAAGCTCTTTTAAGATTACCCATATCCTTACTACAGGACAGAGGTCAATTTGGCTCAAGTCAGACAAATTTTGGTGCTAGAAAATCCTGGATAACTAGAACATGGGTGCCATGAATGGAGCTAATCTACGTCTTTTTGTGAGGACCCTGCAGCAAATAATTAATCAAAATACATGATATAGCAGCAGAACTCAAAATCACTTTTATATTAATCACAGGCCACTTCGATGGGGCAACCTCCTTTGAGCAAGCTCAATACAAAATAACTTCACAGTGCCTTCCTTGGCCTCAACACACACTTATATACTAAAAATAGGTGCCAATACTATGGGTCAAAACCATGGGCCAATATAAACTATGGGCGCCAATACTATGGGTCAAAACCATGGGCCAATATAAACTATGGATCAACAAATACTGTAGGCGGCTTACAAAGCATATGCGCCCAACAACAATAACACAAACTATGGATCAACAATTACTATGGGACGACTTACACAGCATATGCGTCCAAAAACAATATACTAACACGGTAAAGAGAAGGATTGACATGGGTTCCTAACATCCCCTCCCCCTTATAAAAAGCTTTGTCCTCAAAGATTTAGATGTGGAAATTGTCGCTGAATCTGAAGGAGTGGTTCCCATGTAGCATCCTCGGATTGCATTCTGTGCCATTGAATGAAGACCTCTGTGATAGAGCGAGAGCGAAGCTGACGAGTGCGCTTATTGAGGACAGCCTCCGTCTCCAAAAAGATGGATCCTTCATTATCCAGTGCTGGTAAAATGGTTTGGCCTTTGATGTTGGTGCCAAGAACTTTTTTTAGACAAGAGACATGAAATACTGGATGAATGCGGGAAGAAGGCAGAAGTTCCAATTTATAAGCAACAGACCCAATCTTCTGAAGAATCCTATATGGCCCATAGAACTTTGGAGCGAGCTTATGACGCCCTTTGAGTTTTAGTGAGGATTGCTTGTAAGGCTGGAGACGAAGAAAAACCATATCACCGGCTTCAAAAGTGCGCTCAGAACGGTGCTGATCAGCTTTTTGTTTCCTGTGATTTCTTGCCATGTGAATATTTTCGCGCAAAATGCGAAGAACCTCATCGCGATTTCGAAGGACCGCGTGAACTGCCTGAACTGGAGAACTGATGGGGGTGTAAGGAAGAAGAAATGGCGGTGCCTAACCATAAAATGCTTCATATGGAGTCATTTTAGAGGCAGTGTGGTAAGAGGTATTGTACCACCATTCAGCGAGAGGGAGCCACTTTTCCCACTGATGTTGTTGCTCAGAGGAGAAGCAACGAAGATAAGTTTCCAAGCATTTATTGATAATTTCAGTCTGACCATCCGTTTGTGGGTGATAACCTGAAATCATCTTCAGTTTGGTGCCAGTGTGGTGAAAGAGTTCTGTCCAAAAATGACTGGTGAAAGTCGCATCACGATCCGAGACAATGGAAGA
>LPNX010860479.1:456845-541894 GCA_001517045.1 Pseudotsuga menziesii
CCGTTTCATGCCCTGCTAAAAGAAGTTGCGCCGTGCCCGTTCATACGTTTTGAGAAAACCAGAGTGCCCAGCTGATGGAGAAGCATGGAGTGCATAGAAGATAGCTTGTTGAAGAGCTGTGTTCTAGGGAAGCACCAGATGACCCTTGTATATCAGTGAAGCGCCATCCCAAGAGTAATGTGGGACAGCAGAAGGGTTGTTGTCCAAGCGTTGAATGATTTGAGATAATGAAGAGTCATTGACATAACCCTGTTGAACCGATTGCAACCAATTTGGAACAGGCATAGAAATAGCGGAAAGAGAACCTTGGTCATCAAGTGTGCGAGAAGGGGCATCCGCCACAATATTGTCCACAAGATCCAACTTGGAGAAAAATTGAGCACCATGAAGCTCATCAAGAAGCTCATCAACAACAGGAATTGGAAACTTATCCTTGATGGTGAGGTGATTAAGTGCTCGAAAGTCAATGTAGAGGCGCCATGACCCATCTTTTTTGCGGACAAGAAGAACTGGTGAAGAAAAGGAACTTGTGCTTGGGCGAATAATACCTTGCTTCAATAAGTCCCTAATGAGGAGTTCAATCTCTATTTTTTGGTGAAATGGGTAGCGATAGGGCCTGATGTTGGGAGGAATGCTTCCAGGAAGGAGCTGAATATGATGGTCCTCTGGTTGTGAAGGTGGAAGTCCCACTGGTTCAGCAAAAACACCTGTATATCGATCCGGAATTTGTTGGAGATCCAAAGGAGTAGTGGAGGCCATTGATGGTTGCATTTGAATGGAATGGAGCTGAGCGATGACACCATTGGAACTCTTCTTAAGGATTTTTTCCATGCGATGTGAACTGATGAGGCTGAGAGACCCTGGTTGTAATCCTTTCAATGTGTGTTTGTGTCCATCGGGGGAGAACTGCATCCAAAGTTCAGCAAAATCCGATAATATGGGGCCAAGTGTGCGCAGCCATTGAACGCCCAAAACCACATCACATCCGCGTAAGGTTAAGGAAAACATGTCATAGCAGAGGTTATAATCTCCCATAGAGATACACACATTATGACACTTCCCTTTGGAAGGTAAGGTGCCCCCATTGGCAACCATGACTTCAAAGTTGGAGTAAGGATGGATAAACCAATCAGCTTGTTTGGCGATCCGCGGGTCAATGAAATTATGAGTGCTGCCAGAATCAATGAGTATTGTAAGAGGAAGCTTCTTGAAGTAACCGCGTCCCCGCATTGTTTGGGGGGCAGTGACTCTCACTAAAGCATGGAGGGATATCTCGGGCTGGTCGTCCTGAGATGGAGGGTCAGTAGGCGGCTCCTGAATGTCAACCGGAGCATCCATTGTATCTGGAGCTTCTTCATCAATTTCAGAGGCAGGTGGAGAATCCACATCCAAGAGAGAGAGCTTTTGTTGAATACATCGATGTCCCCGATTGAATTTCTCATCACAATTAATACATCGATGTTTTCGATCACTTTCACGCCGTTGCAGATTCCACTGTTTTCGATCACTTTCGTGCTGTTTGCCTTAAACTTACATCATTATGACATTATTTAGTCTAGTGATCCTCAATATATGAAATTGGAAATACAAGTATTCGTGTTGACCTTTTTCCTTTTCTTTATGAATATTCTAAGGCCCATAATGAGTTTCTCCTTCAATATGTCTTCTTCTGATCCTTGCTTGAGAATCAGAACTAGAGCAATTCCAATCATGGATAATCTTCTTGAAAGCTTATTTTAAAGTTGGACCTTGTTCTCCTTTATCTAATTCACCTATTCTATTTCTCGACTCAAAGCTTGGTTGTTTATATTTTAAACAATAGTAAGTTTGATTAGTGATACATCATGCTTAATCGGTGGTTTAATTGCTTCTATGAAGGGATGTTCCTACATTCTTATTTATACGACAATATCACAAGCAAACATGGACTTTCATTCTCAACTATATACAGAAATAGATAAAAATTTGCTTGACCTATCTAATTGTTCATGTCTGCATCATTATAGGCCACATAAATTCTAGTCATTATTGTGAGAAAAATTTTCTCATAGGAGAATCTCATTAATTTTTGTATGTCATTATACTAGATGCATATTGTTATCCTTTATCTAATTCACTTGTTCTATTTCTCTACTCAAATCTTGGATTTTTATATTTTAAATAGTAGTATGTTTGATTAGTGGTACGACATGCTTGATCGATGGTTTAAAGTTTAAAATCTTCTATGAATGGATGCTCCTGCATGCTTATTGAAATGGCAATAGCACAAGCAAAGGAAGATTTTCATTCTCAAGTATATATAGAAATAGATAAAAAGTTGTTTGAGATGTCTAATTGTTCATGTCTAGATCATTATAGGCCACATAAATTCTGGTCATTATTGTGAGCAACTTTTTCTCATAAGAGAATCTCATTAGTTTTTGTATGTCGTTCTCCTAGTTGCATATTGCTTCTTTTAGCCGAAAACAACTGCCAACCAACTGATTCTTTTCACTGGGATCAAAAGTTGAACTCGTTACTTGGTTTTTGCTTTGATTTTGACCTGTGCTCTGAATTCTCAAACCCTTGCAATCAAATTCCATAAGCTTAATAATTCTGATATGGAAATCAAATTCCATAAGCTTAATAGTTTTGAGTTGTTTAGAACGTTGTTATGATTTTCATGATCACTAGATGGAACCTGTTTCAGTTTAATATTCGATTCCTTTTTCTTATCCATCACACACAATGATATTTGTTTCTGCTCATAATCCATGAAATTTTCTATCTGCAGCATTATATGTTTAAGATACTCCAACAACAAATCTCTCATCTGTAGTTTACCATATTTATCCTCCCCCTCCATCACCAACCTCAACAGATGGCTGGGGAGACATTGATGAGAACGGAGTGCAAGAAGATGAAAGTGACAAGGATGGGTGGGATGATATAGATTCATATATAGTGAAGTCATAGAAAAGTCTTTATTATATGACTCCCATGGAAATCAGTGTCCAGTAGCATGTTTTGGTGCTAGTGCAAAAATTAAACATCTTGTACTGGATGGAAAATGTTTAAGCATTAAAGTTTATCATCTAGATGCAAAAACACTTGATGATTGAGAGCTCTTGTTAATGTTTGAAAATTGTGCTGGAAGCATAGCTGGTTTCCATAAATACTCAGTGGAAGGACAAGGAGAAGAAACTAAAAAATGGGGTATAACAACCACCAGTAGAAAATGAGAGATTAGTGACCACGAGACCAAAATTTTTGGTCATCATAGTTTTTTTAAAGAGATAAATGACCAAAATTGATAGTTATAAGTGAGCTAACTAAAAACGACCAAGATAAATGGCCACTTTTGGTCACAGGATAAAAACCAACTAAAAACGACCAAGATGAATGACCAAATTTTATCACGGGATATCTAGACAACAAATTACCAGATTACAATTGGTCATTTATTTGGTCATTTTTAGTTGTGTCACTTCAGCAATGGAAAAAAAATACAAATTTGACAATGAATTTGTACATTTTAATAAATTCTAACACTGCAAATCGATTCAGAGACCATTTTAAAGGGCTTTGAATCCATCTACAGTGTTAGAATTTAGTAAATTAATGTACTTTCACAACTCAACATGAATTGACCAAATATATATAAAATACACATAATTGGTTGATAATTTATCAATTATAAATATATTTTTGTATGTTCTCTATTGATATTTGTCTTTATTTTGCTATCTAAGCTAGAGTACAGATCTCGCTTATGTATATGCTATGACAAGGTTTTTTGAACTATGCTTTAGAACATAACAATAGTAACACCATATTGTTTCTAATGTTTGAAATTTTTCATAGCTTTGGTCATGTTTTTTATCACGATCTATAATAATATAGGAACATCATATTCATGCTCTTGAATTTTTTCATAATTCCAATTAAAAAATGTACAAGATCTAAAAAATACTAAAATAATTACTGAATTTAATAATTGATTTATCATTTACAAATTAATGAGAAATGAATATTATGCCCAAAAAATTTACTTTTCCAATCACATAGTAACATAAATTATTAAAAAAAATATGATAAATATTATAAGAGTGATTAATGGTTATTATAATAATTATAGTGTAAAGATAAAAATTAACAAATGTAAGGTTTTAGAGGCGTTGATTAACTTGATCATTTTGTACTAGTGTAATATATAGTTATATATTAATTTATATATATAATAGTAATTCATATAATATAATATAATTAAATATTATTTAAAATATATGTAATTATAACTATCATACATATAAATTATAGTATATAGCATTAAAATTGTTTGTAATATATAATATTAATTAAAATATAATGAATAATCTTAAGAAATAATTATATAAAATACAAAAACTAAGAAATCAAAAAGATATTGTAATACAACTTTTGTATTATATGGTTCTTTGTCCAAGAAAAAATTTGGCGGGAAAATGTATGTCTTTAAGTTGAAGCTGTAAATGTGAATTAGCTAAAGAGTTTTAGTTATTCTTGTTTTCATTGATGAGAGAAGAAAACTTTATCAAAACCATTGTTTTCTTCAAATATTGATACATGAAGTACCCATTAAAAAAAACACTCAATTTTTTTTCACCATGGTTTTTTTATTCACCCAACGGGAAATCACAGTCGGCCGACAGTCATTACCCAGGATGGACAGAAAATGAGGTTGGTTACAGGATGCATGTTGAGTTCATGTTGATGTCGCTTTGTGTTGGCAATAGCGATATATTATTGTGATATCTATCGTGCATATTGTAACCCTCCTCAACATTGTCCCATTTGTTGATTTCTAAGTTTAAACTTTATAACTTTTCGAGATCAGGAAGCATACTTTATGGCTTGAAGTATGGGTTCGCAGTACTCTTAGCGTGACATCCCCGAGATGGGCGATAAAAAGGTATGGACCGTGCAGTAGAATAATTTTTAATTAAGATCGAAATATCATTTTAACTGTTTCAATATTAATAAAAAAAATGCTATTTTATTTAGCAAACTATATGGTAGCCGAGATAGCTTTGTCTTGCCTAAGGCCTGTGAATTCCAGGTTTCCGAGTATAATTTTTTTTTGTCCAGATGGATTTGGTAGGGTTTCCAACAAGCCCATAACATGTCTAGAAATTGTTTTGTTCAACTGTATTGGACCCGTGTTTCCCACTAGAAAGAAGGCAATGTGGATGTTGGATTTTAACTAGCCGAGATAGCTTAGAGGAGAAAAGTTGCTTGGTCCTAATACTTTTAGAGAAGGGCAGTTTAAGGCAGGTTGACTCGGTGGGATGTTCGTTGAACTCTTAACAAGCTTCCTTGAGGACAAGAGCTATCTAACGTTTGCCTCATAAATTAAATGACCATCTCACCAAGAAACATGCAAGCAAATAAGCACCTAAGAAGTTAGATCATCATACACTTCATAAGGCTTCAACGAATGCTTCTAGAATTCGAAGGGATGTATTCAGGTCTTGAAATAAAGGAACTTTATAATGAACTGGGTAAACCGGATCTACTTGCAAATTATATGGTAGGATAATGAATGTTATTACATCTATAATGGAGCCCTTCTTCCAATTAGACCAAAAGATATTCTTTTAAGGTAAATCCCTGCCTTTCAGCCATGTCCTTAGCAGAAACCCTGCATTTGCCTCTACCCTAGCTTCCTCTGTGTCTGCTTATGCCCCTTTCCAACTACAGGATCTGTGCAATTTCTTTGTAGGTGGGGATACCGCACAGGAACAAAATATCAGGCATTACCGAAGTCATCACACCAACTTAAGAAACAATGTGTAGTGCCCCATTTTTAATTATACTGAACATAGTACCCAGCCTTAGGCTTGGTCGGAGTCCTCTTTTTTAGATGCATAATGTACTCTTGGAGTAAAATCTCTCTTTGTTTAGTAAAAGGGTGATAAGGAATCCCAAACTATCTCTTGCCAAGCATATCAAATCTTGATAAAGGCTGAGGCACAACCCATCAACGAAGAATAGGTATGATTTTCCACTTTTTTTCTATTGGTATAAAAAAACATCCATCTTCAGCAGCAATTCTTGAAATTATCAGATTTGGGTTCATTAAGGGTTTCATTGAGGGTTTCCTCAGTGGTTTTATCACTCCCATAATGCTTGAAATTATTTGTTCCCAGGCATATCAAATCTTTATCAAATATTGATACAGGAGGAGGCACTGCACATCAAGGAAGATTATGTAAGATTTCGTCTGTGTTTTTTCTATTTTGAGCTCAAACATGCTTTGAGTGTTTGTAACCAACTTGTGTGGTCCCTTCATTGGTAGATAGCGGGTTCGAGTCCGCTCTTGTGTTTTCTACGTGTCTGGAGCACTTAGATCTTGTGTTTCAAAGCTAAAATCATCAAAAAGTTTATCAATAATAAAGGGTAAAAAAATTGAGATATATTAAAGTTATTTACAGCTGGTAGAACCACGCCTATATCTACGAAACAATTGATTTCCTCTTGTATACATGTATATTTGTACAGTTCTTTTAAAGGTAAGAAATATACCATGAACAAGACTGCTTACACTTGAAAAAAATAGTTCACAAAACACAAAAATCCATGATAAAAAGTAAAGTGGGCCTGTAGAAACCAAGAATTGCAACTGAATTACAAAATCATACTGTGAAAGCTACACAAAAATATGAAAAAGCTACAGTCATTCAAAACACAAAATGCATGATGAAAACATGGAATTGGTGATCCTTACCAACAATATGATCATGCAAGTTGTTTCCAACAAATCTTCTGCAGTCCATCAAAGTTATAACAGATTAATGCTCCAAGCGATTTCCCAGATGTTTGAGAATGACAGTGGCTTTAAACCTAGACGTTTGAGAATGACAGGTGCTGTTAAAGCTACATACATTGTTGTACCTTGTAACATTGAAGCACGTGGTTACAGTCCATCAACATCAATACTAATGTACAGCAACCTGTGGTTACAGTCCATTAAAATCAATACTAATGTACAACTGAAAGTATAGAACTTACATATCATTAATTTACAATTATATGACATACATAATAAAACCTTATGTGTCATTTAATCATAAAAGAGACCCGATCCTCTCTTTGGAATTTCACCAATTGTATTTTCCTACCCTAAGTGAGGGACATTGAAGTATAAGGTCTTGTAGTTTAATTTATATTGGTTTGTAAAAGAAAGGTAACTTGTTTAGTCAATATTGGTAGTATTTATTATTATTATGGTTTGCAAAAGTTTCCAGAATACATATATTGTCAGCTATCATAATTGTGTCTTTGTTTGCTACTAAGTGGAAAAAAATCAAGTTCTTGTATGTATTCATGTTGTGTATTTGGTATATAGGAGTTTTATTGTCCTCTTTTAACGTTGTCTAAGCGTTTGTAACCAACTTTTTTGGTCCCTTCATCAGTAGATTGCGGGTTCGAGTCCACTCTTGTGTTTTATACGCGTCTGGAGCTCTCAGATCTCGTATTTCAAAGCTAAAATTTCATGGCTTCAGATGCCCAACTATTGTTCATTGAGTCAAATTTTGTCAATTTCCATGGAGACTTGGTATTTGTGTTTCTATAACGAAGAAAAAGACTCAAATTAGGCTCCTTATCGAGGCAACAACGATATAAATAATCATTTTTCCCTTATGCTGGCCATCTACAGCAAAACATCTTGGAATGGAGTTTTAAAAGCATTAGATTGATCATTAGCTGAAGAAAAGGGAGGGATTATGTCTAAATCATCTCTAGAGCTTCTAGATCTTGTATTCTGCGGTGAAAACTGGGGTGAGGTAAGCAGTTTTGAGCTAAAATTTGTTCATTTCCGTGGGGAAAGGGTTTGTATGGTTTATTAGAAGGGAGAATAGCTCAAATATGTTATTTTTCCCTTGAAGCCATATGACAAAGTATCATTTTGAATTAAAGATTGTTGATTTATGTGGTAGAAATTTTTTCATGGCTATTTAGAACACAAGGGCTCAAAATCATTATTTTACCACAAGAATTCTCATATTGTGGCTATGGCCTTCACCGAAACACGACAGAAGTGAAAAGCTTACGATAAAATGGTTTATTTTGTGGATCAACTGTCTACCGATGGAGTTTCTTACCACAAGGATTGCTTCAGGTGCAACCATTGCAAGGGAACGCTCAAGGTATGAATTTTGTATGCCTTTATTATAATATTATTGGTGATCGGAGGTTGTTTTTCTTTAAAATATTTGTATTATCATGCCATTTAGTTTGTTCACTTTATCTGGATAGGAACCTAGAAAACATGTGTGTCTTCCGCTCTTCAGGGATAATATGGATGATTAAATATTAGGCCATATCTTTTCCCAGAACTAGTTAAGAAAATTTTTCAATTTATGTTAGGCTTTGCACCGTAGCCTTAACTATCACTGTGAATTAGATGGATAATATTTGGATAGGCCATAAAGCTTGTTCTCGTCATTATCTTTGAAAATGCAGGTTTTTTTTGAATATGTACAAATAAAAACTGTGAATGTTAGATGTCTTCCCCCATGGTCCAAAACCCGTTCTTGTCATAAATCATGTTCTTGTCATTATGTAAATACTCTAGATTCATAATTTAATAGATTACCACTTTTAGTAGTTCACAAGCTCGTGGGATAATAAAAGCTTGATTATAATTCTAAAGAAATTAAAGAGAAGAAAAGAGAAAAGAGGTGGAGGCCAACTAAAATATATGGTCATAGAAAAACTTTGAAGAGAAATTATGATAGTATAGTTGTATCTTTGGAATTACACTGAATGAAGTGTTAACCACCGTGTATTGATGGATGCTCATTGCTTAGCAATATCAGCCAATGAAGGTAAGATTTATTGTCTGAATCTGAATTTATCAAGTTTAAGAACCATCCCCATGGCCACATATACAAATGCTAATGGTCTGCTTCAGAAGTGAAGAGTTTTCCATTCATGGACAGAACCAAAATTTGAACATGATTTTGCGGGCTTGTAGTGGTAAATGCATTAATTCAAGCATTGTTTCTGCAACATGTGTTTTGTCAAGGAACAAACTCGTGGAAAACCCCATGAGTACTTCCACATTATTTATGGATGGTAAATGGGGTAAACCATTGGATCTGATTATGTGTCTAATCTCGAGGGGATGAAGAAATTTGAAGCCATGACCTCCCCAACTCTGGGGAGTGAGATCTCATCTCTGGTTCATGAATGCTTCAGCTCATCCTCAAGGCTTTTTCTACTACATGTTATAGATTATACCATTGCTTCTAGCCTATTATTCAATAAAAGAAAGATAAATAAATCAATGATGATGCCAAATCACAATTAACAAAATTGCAAATCAATATTCTTAAAACTAGTGGTCATTTTGATCTACTGCCTCATTTTCCTTCTAATCCCAAACATTTGCTTTGTTGGCATTGTATGTTGTCTAACATATTTACATGACCCATATTACGGTTTGACCCACTCCAACATTTAAATCGGTTTTTGTTAGTCTGCAAATGGCTCAACCTGGCCAGACATGGCTGGGACTGACTGGGTCACCTCTTCATCCTCCCCTATAAAAGGGGGCCAATTGGAATCATTTTGTCACTGTTTTTGCAGTGAAACTATGAGTTTTTTTTTGCATAGGGTTCTTTGCACATGATACTACCTCCCACATGCAGATAGGACCTTTTTTAGGTCACATAATACATATTTTCAACAAAAAAACAATTAGAACATGCTTTATGTTTTTTTCTGCGCTGAATTGACAAAAACTGGGTACAATTTTTTAGAGAATCGGTTTCTAGACCTCATTTATTCAATGCTAGACTAGATTTTCAAAATTTGGACCTCGTTTCCAGACCTGACTTTTTCAGCAGCAAGGGTACACTTTTCAGAGATTATTTTTCCACTAGCATGGACACCTAGGGCACACTTTTCAGAGCTGATTTCATCACAGCTAGTGTAGCTTAATACACCTACCATATTTCATATTCATGTCATATGGTTTATTAGTTTTTAATTTTTCTCATGCCATGGTCCATGAAGTTTTTGAGGTATCATGTACTTGGTTCTTCAAGGGTGGACATCAAAATGTGTTATTTTTGCATTCTATACATTGTAAAGTTTCATTTCAAATTTCATTGCAAAATACATACTCTTTGTTGGAAATCTTGTTTATATTTTATACTTTTCTATTTTCCAAGTCATTGTTGGGTCGATTCTTGGATATTTTGTTAATCACACATCAACTTTAACCCTTTGGCTAGAGTGGGTATTGGGCCGAGTCAGTGACTTTGTTGTAACTATGCACACTTCCTCACTATACTGCAAGTCCGTAAATAATGACAATGGGGCTAAAAAGGGTTATATAATATATTTGACAATGTAAGTAGCCATGGGTCCACCTGACTATTTATGCCAATTAAAGTGAATAAATCACATGGTATAGTTTGTCCAAGGTTCTGTCTTACATGTCATAGTATGATGTGAGAAATAAACGATTATGTAGTAGTTTTGTTGGTAAATAAGTAATAATGCACTACAAAATGAAACATTTTGTAAGCCCCTGTTCTAGATATCATTACCGGTAAGGTCTTACATTTTCCCTTGTTGAGCATAGTGTGTTAAGGGCTACATAATGAGATAAGATACAGGATATACAAAGCTAGTCAACAAGATATGAATATAGCCAATCATAATTGTAGAAGGTGGTGCCACTGCTTTTATATGAGCTGGCAGTGTTGTTTATGCAACCTTTGGAAATTGAATGTGAAATGAGTCTTTACCTCAGGCAAGTAGTTTTTAAATGATTGGTAATAGCCTTATTAGAACTAATGCCTAGTATGTTTAGATTTTCATATTCTAAATATGTTTTATATGTTATGCAGGTGAAGCTCTAGGTACAAAATATAGAAGCCTATGCGTTTAAGTATCGAAATGCATTACACTGCACTACACACATTCTGAGGAAAGAAGGGGTATGTTCAATTCCAACTTATTCTAATTGACAGATAGATGAGTGCTAAAATTGGGAAACTTTGGTAGTGAAATCACATTCAGGATTCATGTTCTAAATTTTGTTTCATGCATACCTCAAGTTTCTTATAGGTATATTTTCAAAAATTGGACCTCATTTCCAAATCTGACTTTTTCAGCCACAAGGATAGGTAGGGAACACTCTTCGGAGATGATTTTTTCAACCAACAGGGAAATCTAGGGAACACTTTTCAGAGCTGAGTTTTTCACAACTAGTGTAGCTTAAGACACCTAGCAGATTTCATATTCATGTCATATGGTTTATGACCTTTTAATTGTTCTCATGTCATTGTCCATGAAGTTTTTGAGGTATCATGTACTTGGTTATTCAAGGCTATACATCAAAATGAGTTATTTTTGCATTCTATACATTGTAAAAATTCATTTCAAATTTCAATGCAAAATACATACTTTTTGTTGGAAGGCTTGTATATATTTTATATTTTTCTATTTGCCAAGTCATTGTTGGGTCGATTCTTGGATACTTTGCCGATCACACGTCAACTTTAACCCTTTTGCCAGAGTGGGTATTGGGCTGAGTTAGGTCTAGTGACTTTGTTGTAACCATGCACACTTCCTTACTGTACTGCAGGTCCGTAAATAAAGACAATGGAGCTAAAATGGATTATATAATATATTTGACAATGTAAGTAGCCATGGGTCCACCTGACTATTTATGCCAGTTGAAGTGAATAAATCACATGGTATAGTTTGTCCAAGGTTCTGTCTTACATGTCACAGTATGATGTGAGGAATAAAGGAGTATGTGGTAGTTGTGTTGGTAAATAAGTAATAACACACTACACAATGAGACATTTTGTAAACCCTTGTTCTAGAAAGCATTCCTAGGAAGGTCTTACATTTTCCCTTGTTTATCCAATTTTGGTGAGTGTTGGGCACCCTATATGCAAGTTAATTAAAGCTAACATACAAAGTGTTGAATATAAATTGTCAACCCAGGAAAGTCTCTTATTGCAAGGATAATATGCACTATACATGATTTAAACACTAAGTAGCTGATGCTGTAAGTAAATGATCCTACTTTCTTGTTCAACCACACTCATCCCATAATCCACTTAATCCAATCTAATTTCTCAAGAATGCAATCACAAGTACCTCCTACGATTCTTAATCTAGGATTTAAAGCTTCAATAAATAACATGTAGATTACTTTTGCTGAAAGCAAAATCCTTGATTACCAAACCATCTAAAGATCCATCCAAATATCACGTTTTAGTTATTCTAGAAATCCAAAGTACATGAATTGAATTTAGCTACTCTAGAAATTCAATGTACAGAAATTGAATTCAGCTATTCTAGAAATTCAAAGTACAAGAATGAAATTCTGCAATTATAAATGCAAAGGAACAAACTGCAAAGATCTAAAGAAAACAGTAATTAAAATAAATAGGGATGAACAAGGTGTCACAACTATCACACAGTTGCATAAAAGACAGCTAACCTATACAGTTGATTGACACGCCACAACACTGTAGTTTTACAGGAGATGCAATTGCTGATTATTCAAATGACACACTATAAATCGATAACTATTGCAGCTTATTATAAATAAAGGAAATTATGACAAAATCTCATAACAAAATAAATACAATACCTAATTAATTCAACATTATCTGTGGGAAGGCAGGCCCATCCTTCACATAGAGATGCTGGAAGTAACACACATTAAAGCACCGAGATCTAAAGAATCAAACTCCTTGTATTAAAAAGTGGCAGATGAACATGCAACCTTACTCACAGCTGATACGGTAATTTGGTTAAAATTTCAACCCATGGCTCAGAATGGTTCCCCATATTTATGCCATTACAATCATAACTTCTTCCTACTATTATCGGGCAGCCATGAAGATCTCTAATATTCAGGCTACCCTAATTACAATAAGTTGTTACATCCATGCCAAGATGAGAGCAGAAGATATAGGGAAGTTGTTATTCAATCCAGAAATAATGATCATGATTGATTGAGAAGATATTCCGTGGATTAAAGCTACTTTTGAGCAATGGCCCACCGTTGCCTCCAAATTTGTCGCAATCTCTTGTAGCTACCCTTGTACAGCTCACATGGAATAATAAACTCGGACCGTGTTCTTTAGGTGACGATGGAATGGATGGCGATCACTTCAGCAATGAATGTCCATCCCTCCTTTGGCCTGTTCAGCCCGCTACACCTGTATTCTATATATCTCCAAATATCTTTATAAAACCATCATATGTTAGCATAATTGAAGATGTAGAGCCTTGATTACCACAATCCTAAGCATTAATAAAATAAGACAATGATTAACCATACTTGTATGACTTGAGGGACCAAGTGAGGGAAAAACATCTGTTTAGCATGCATAATAGAGTAGGATGAGGCAAAAAGAGGTGGATAAGGGTCGTCAAAAAGGGGCCATTTCTGGGCCCAACATCTCCCCCCAACTGTCCTATTGCATGTCCTCGTGCAACAACCTCCATTATTTTGAATATGAAATTGGCATTATGCTTCGTTCATGGAGAGAAGAAAAGTTGTATGGGAATTCATATGTTCCTTCTTTTTCTACAAATCCCTTATGAACAACCCAATATCTCCAATACTTCCACTCTTCTGCCCTTGTTAATGAGACATCTTCCATGTACGGTTTTGCTGGCCACCAGATGAGGGGAAATTTAAATTTTAGTCCCAGCCAATTAACCCCACATTCCCTCATGCATCCAACATAACCCTCAATCCTAGAAAGTGCTTGTTCAAAATTCCTGTAACAATAGGGGTCCCTATTTCTAAGGGTTGGAGAGGAAACCTGCCATTTGTGCTGACTACCTTCTAAAGTCGTTCATTGATGCATGGAAATATGGCTGGTACAAGTAGAAATAACCCTTTCCTGAAGTTCCATTATATGACGAGTTTGGATGGGACATGAGAGTAGAATCTGATGTCGAGCAAGGTGAAGACGAGGATTCTGATGTTTTCTTCGGATCCAAAGATTAGAGGGGGCCTCATTGTGAGAGAAAGTTTGGAAAGGCCTTTCCCACTGAACATGATTTCTCACAAAGGAGGAAAAATCCCTCAGCTGAACATCACCTGAGAAAGGAACAAGATTCGAATGGCGGTCTAAAGGACAAGCCATCTCATGCAAATAAAGCTCACATAGCAAATTCTAGTGCTCAAAATCACTTCCGAGAAATGTTTCCAGGAATTTCATCGAGGTTGCTATTTCATATGATCTCCCTTCTTTCACATCCCTAAGTTTAAACCAAATAAACTGCTCGAATAAAACCATTGGGTAAGAAGAGGATGGTACTCTGGTACCCAATAATTCTTGATAAAGAGTATACAGCTGGTCTTTTTCCACCTGCATGGACTTGAACTTTTTCAGCTCCTTTAGCTCCTTTTGTAGTTCTTCCCCACGAAGTTTCTGGGTCATGAGTTCTTCTACCCATTTTTCCTTCAGTTCCCTGATGGTCTTTCTATGTTCAGCGAGGGAAACCATCCCTTCTTGTTATCTCTCCATCCGACTCCTCCACTTCCTCACTTCTATTCTCAAGATCGAGAGTTCTTCTTTAAGATTCAGGATTTCTTTTTCTTCAGGATGTTCTTCCTTATCAGAATCCAAATTGATAAAATTTTGAGGAAGTTAAGTCCATATCTTATCACCTGATGTGCCACATTGAACATCCTACACTTCTGATATCACTTTTGGGGGTGCTGGTTCTTGTGTAACAGCATCCCTTTATAGAATTTCTTCTACAACAAATTCAACCATAGGTAGTCCTAAAACAACTTCTAGAGTTGCTGGTTCTTGTGTAACAACATCCTCTTTTTGGAGTTCTCCTATAGCGACTTCAGTAGATGATTGCGAGGATGTTGGTTCTTGTGGGACAACTTCCTCCTAAATTTTAATCTCCTTATCTACCTGATTATCAGCTGCAACTTCAATGGGGGGATGCAAGGCTGATGGTTCTTGTGTAATAGAGCCCTGCCCTTTTCTTTCTTCATGCTGCTAGGATTGTAGAATTGCTTTCATGTCTTTTTCAATATGGATATGTTCCTCAAGGATTTCAGTGTCCTCCGAGGATTGTGATTGCATTTGTTCATCCTCTACTAAATCCAAATTAGGAATGATATCCATTCCAGGTTGGCTTCTTGTTGCATCCTAAGAGTCTCCAAAGAAATTTCCAGGGATGTTGGTTCTTGTGTAGCAACACCCTGGTTTACTTCCTCATCTTCCTGCTGTTGGGATTCTATTTCTATTATCTCTGTGTCATGAGACAGTTCAAGAGTCATAGTGCAAATTTCTTCATTAAATTCTAGAATGTTTTCAATCCCTGGTTCTTCTTCCCCCATTTGGATGGCAACTTGAACAAGAATATTCAAGGATGTTGGTTCTTGTGTATCAGCATACTATTTGACCTCATCATCATTATGCTGCTAGGGTTCCATCCCTATTGGTTCTGTGCCCTGAGAAGGTTCAGGGTTCATAGTCCAAACTTCTTCAACAAAATCAGGAATAACCTCATCCTCTGGTTCATTTGTCCCAATTTGGGTGGCAATTTCAACATGAATATTCAAAGATGTTGGTTCTTGTGTATCAACATCCTATTCATCTGCTACTTCCCTTTGCTAGAGTTTTCTTGGGGAGCCTCACCATCCTTCCAATCAGGTTGTCCTTGTTCTTTCATAGATGTAGGTACAGGTTGTTGTGTCATAAAGGCACGAACTATGACCTTGTAACCTGATTGGTTAAATATTTCTCCACACACAAGAAAAACCACTCTTTCTTCCTCATCACCAACCTCAGCAGGAGTTGATCCTTCTAATTGGTCTGCAACTTCAACCAATGTGTGCAGCTTCCTTTCACCCTGTTTTCTGCACGCTTCCTTCCAATTTTCCAGTTCCTTATGGAGTGATTGTACTTCCTCCTTTAATAGCCCATTTTCATATAGAAGTTCTTCAATTTGAGGTTCTTCTATAGTCGGTTCCTGTGGGGCATCATTTCCTTTGGGTCTCAAAATGGGGAACTCGATTTGTGCTTCTGGGGTTGTCCATCTTGCCCATGTTGCTTTTGCTACTGTAACTGACCCGGTTATTTTTCATCTTATTGGTAGTGATGCCCGTATTTCATCTTTTGATCTCCTCCTTTTTCCCTGTGGTGCTGGAATTTCCATATTTGCGGCTGATGTGGAAGGGATATCCTCTGTTTCAACATTTTCTTGTTCTTCCTCGATCAAGGTTCCTCCCCATTCAGGGGAAGATTCAATGGTCAACACCTCCGTGTTTTCTTCTGTTATCATAGCTCTAACATAAATTTCGGTTTCAACTGTTGTAGCATCTAATGCTACTCCAGTTTTAGCCTCTACTATCAGATCTGCCATATTATTTAATCTTTCTACAAGGTTTTCATTGTTATGCTTGGTCTCCTGACTGATCCTACGATCTAGTCTCATCTACCCCTCCCAACTAAATTGGAGGGACTCTGAACCTCCTATTTCTCTACATTTTCACCCAGCTGTTGATTGGCAGGCTCTTATTGGTTTTGAATAGGCCCCATGAGTACAAGTACTTCTATTTCCCCTTCTATTGGAACACCGCGAAAAAGAGCAGGTTCCTAAATTTGACCTATAAATTGCTCCTAGGTTTGGTTTTGTTGAGATAGGTCCTGTAAAATTATTAATTTAACTAGGCCATGGTGGGTAAGGGAGGAGTTTGGATGCTTGGCTGTTCTGACAAACCTCGCCATATGGTGTAAATCATTGAATAAAAAAAATGGATTGTTTAGCAAGGCCCTGTGACGGAGATGAGATAATAAAAATAATTCAGAGTAATAAACCATTTGATACCTACCTTCACAAGTGATATGCTTGTTGAGGAAAATCGATACTTGATCCCATGGCTGAGGCAGTGACTGTAACGCTATCCCCCTCTATGACTGTTGAATGTGCTCCCCTTCTCTTAGAAAATCATGTACTGTTGCAAGATTGGGTGTTCTTTGTCCAAACCAGGCTCTGCCCACCTGAGGAAGTCCAGTGACCTCAGCCACTATTGCTTCAGATACTTTGATACGTAACCCCCAAACTTATGAGTGGGTTTCTGTAAGATTCAAGGTGAGTTGTAGAGTTGTCTCAGGATGAAACCCATTCAGGCATTGGAAGAATTCAGTCCGGCCCGCAGCTTGAAAAATAGCGAAACTTCAGCATTTACTCTGAGTTCTCGCGTGTTTGGAGGTTCATGCAGAGTTGGAATACCCATGTTTGTTTTCCTTCAGAAGTGTGTTGCAGTCTGATAAATTACAAATCCCGACAATGGAGGTTACAGCACAGAGTATGCATGAACAACTGAGAGTGGAGTTGGGTAAATTCAGAAAGTTTTAGAGCATAAGAATGTTTGGAATTTATCCCAAATTAGGAAAGGTGGTGGTTATCAGGTAACATAAATAGTAGTCATTAAGTCATACGAGTGGATGGTTAACGATATGCAGGTGTAATAATCGACATAGAAAGGAAGGTATGATTAATATTGTTAGATCCAGTTAATAATTAATCAAGTAGATAATCAAAACCATACCTTTGAAAATATGCGATGGATGGTGACCTTTGGAAAATAGTAGAGCGAGTGAAGTGCAGTGATTTAAGTGTAATTATTATTGCAGGTACACTGTAATGACCTTTTCTGCCGGTGAACCAAAACCATCATGTCAAATTGGTCAGAAACATTATGAATGATGGAATATAAATCGAAATCGCCAACATCAGGAACCAGAGCCAAATCTAGAAGAGTCGCTAACCACGGTTACAAAGAATTCTTCCAATAATGGAGGAGTCACAGCCGTAGACAATAGAGAAATCAATCAATTTAGCAGAGTCACAGCCTTGGATTATAGAAAAAGCAGCCAATTATGGTGGAGTCGCAGCTGCCGAAAAAGGTGAAAATGGACAAAACTGAAACGGTGTCGCCGCTGCTGGAAAAGGTGAAAATGGACAAAAGTGAAACGGTGTCACAGCTGTTGAAATCGAGAAAAGGATTTAAGTTGATGGTGTTGTAGCTGCGTGGAATGAGGTAAAGGTAGGGAGTTTACGGTGTTGCAGCTACACGGAACGAGGTAAAGGCGTAAGTTTTACGATGTTGCAGATGCATGAAAGGGGGGGGGGAAGGAAATGATTTGGAAGGTGTTGCAGTTGCACGAAAGGGGATAAAGGAACATATTGCAGCTACAACAGATTTGTTCAAGGAATTTTTTTCTGATGCAGGAAGTTACAGAAGTACTACCTTGGTCAATGGGCCCAATGATGACCACCTCTCCTTAGGCGCTTCCCTGCACATTTTATTTTTATTTTTAAAAATGGATCAAGTGCAAAAGAAAAAGATAAGAATAACAGTAAAAATATCAATTTATTTATGTACAAAAAATTTATGTAAGATCTACAGTGATTAACTAAGGATTGACAGGGGCAGAGAAAGATTCCTGCCCCTGTTCTAATTGGTAGTCTGGATCAACTACAATCTATAAAGTGAATGCGTCTTTTGAAATGGGCTGATGGTACAGCCACAGCCTGTGACCATTATCAAATAATGGTGCACGATTCTCATCAATGGTTACTAGGCAGACCGTACCATTATCAACTACTTTGTCTACCAGGTATGGTCCCAACCATCTTGTGTGTAATTTACCCTTGGATTCCCTTTTGAATCTTGAATCATATAATAATGCCCAGTCTCCCTCGCAGAATACTTTCTTTTTGATGAATCGGTCATGCCAATTGGATCTCTATGCTGGATTAATAGTGTCTGATCCACAACAGCTAAACGGTTCTCGTCAATTTCATTCAATTGATTCAATCTTCTCTTCTGATCTTTGGTCACATGTAAGTTTACCTTCGTAGCTGTCTTCAAAGTCTTAATTTCAAATTCAGTCGGGAAGACAACACTTTTCCCATACACCAAGTCATAAGGAGAGAAACCTATAGTGTTGCATCAAGTAGTATGATATTTCCATAATGCTTCTGAAAGTCTATCAGCCCAATCTCTACGATGGCTCTTCACCATCTTGGTAAGGATGGATTCAATAAATTTATTAGTGCTTTCCACCTGGCCATTGGCTTGGGGTTGGTATAGTGAAGCTAGCCGATGCTGAATATGGTACTTTCGTAGCAGAGCTTCGAATTGATTCGACACAAATTGAGGTCCTCCATCGATAAGCACTTCCTTGGGTACTCCGAAATGGGTAAAGATTTCACCATACAGGAAATTGATCACAGCCTGGTCATTGGCTTTCACCAGAGCCACAGCTTCTACCCATTTTATCATGTAGTTGGTACAGACCAAGATGTAGGCTTTCTGCCTGGCAGTGAGGGCTGATAGGACCAACAAAATCCAAGGCCCATCTGTCAAAGGGTTCAACCACCAGTTGTGGTTAAAGAGGCATTTGATTTAATCTACTAGGTTGGCCCATCCTCTGACAGCTATCAAAAGACTGGACATATCTTTTTGCATCCCTAAAAAGGGTCGACCAATAGTAGCCCATTCTCAGCACTTTGTGTCCTATCCTCCTGTCTACAAAATGCCCCCCACAAGGATCATCATGGTAGGCCTTCAAAATATGGAATATTTCAACTTCTCTTACACATATTCTAATCTCAAGATCAGGGCCTGTGTAGAAGGGATGACCGTCTATCCAACAATACCTAGCACTTTGTTGAATAATTTTCTTCTTTTCTCTTTTGGAAAAATGTGCTAGAAGCTTTCCTGCATCCAAGTAGTTAGCGACATCTGCATACCAAGGGGAGTGAGATGAAACTGTAAATAAGTGTTCATCTGGAAAAGAGTCCTCAACAGGAAAATTATCATCACTATTAGTAAAACGACATAAGAAATCAACGACAACATTTTCTCTTCCAGGTCTATCTATAATGGTAATATCAAATTCCTGTAATAGTAATAGCCACCTAGTTACCTTGGCATTGGTATCAGGTTTGTTCATTAGATATTTGATGGCTGAGTGGTTAGTGTGCACAAATGTAGGAGATCTAGTGATATAATGTTGAAATTTGTTAATGGAGTAAACAATGGCTAAGAACTCCTTCTCAGTAACAGTATAATTAAGTTTAGCATGGGCTAAGTTTTTACTAATATAATAAACTGCATAAGGTGCTTGACCATCCTGCTGTCCTAAAACTACTCTAATGGAAGTATCAGAAACATTTGAAGAAATGTGAAAAGGCAGGGTCCAATTGGGCCCTCTTAGGATGGGAGATGTGACAGCTTCTCCTTAAGTTTAACAAACACTGTCTGGCATGCCTCATTCCAAATAAATTGCACATCCTTCATTAATAGTGAAAACAAAGGAGAGGCAAGTTTGGAAAAGTTTTCTATAAATCTTCGGTAATATCAGACATTCCCCAAGAAACTTCACACTTATTTTTGAGTTACAGTAGTAGGTATATTTTTTATTACCTTGATTTTAGAGGGGTCCACCTGGATTCCACCAGCAGAGATAAAATTCCCCAACACCACTCCTTCACTCATCATCATATGGCACTTTTCAATGCTCAAAGATAGTTGGGTTTGTTCGCAGAGATTTAAAACCTTTTCCAAAATCTTTTCCATAAGGAGTAAAATCATCCATAAAAATTTCCATACTATCATTAACTAATTCTAAAAAGATGCCAATCACAACTCTTTGAAATGTGGCTGGTGCATTGCATAAACCAAATGGAAGCACTCTGTATGCAAAAGTTCCCTAGGGATAGGTGAAGGTAGCTTTATCCTGGTGTTTAGGAGCAATCTGGATTTGATTGTACCCGCTAAACCCACCCAAGAAGGAGAAGAAATTCTTCCTGGATAAGGTGTCAAGTACTTGATCGATGAAAGGCAGGGGAAAGTGATCTTTCTGTGTTGCCTTGTTCATCTCTCTATAGTCCACACAGACTCTCCATTTACCATTCTTCATGGGTACTATTATGAGCGAAGACACCCACTCGCTATCTAAAATGGGATATATAAATCCTGCTTCCAAGAGTTTTTGAATTTCTTCCTTCAGGATGTCCCTAAGATTGGGGTTCATTCATCGTTAAGGCTGGCACACAGGCCGAGAGTGACTTTTGATATAAATGTTATGGGTGCACAGATTAGAGGGGATACCCCTCATGTCTGTGTACTCCCAGGAAAATGTCCCCTTGTGTTTTTTTAAGAGACTGATCGGGTGCTTTTGTTCATCTAGGGAAAGCCTGGGATTAATATTCATGGTTTTTCTAGATTCTACCTCGATAGGAACACTTTTGGAATTTTTGAACACTGGAACTATATGAGTGTCACTGACTAATGCCTCTTTTATGAGATTTTCTTATTCCTCTTAACCTAGAGTAGTATTCAGGATCTGATAAATTTTCTTATTGACAGAAGTGGGTTCACTGATGAAATTATTAATGGCGTCGTCTTCAGTTTCATCTTTAAAAGTTAAGGCCTTCCCTATTGTTAATAATGGCTGAATGCCTTCTTCTTCCTTTGGCTCCATCCATAACAGAGTTTCAACTTCTAATATCAGTCGAGCTGGAGGATAGAGAGTGAGGTTCTTTATCTCAGTGCCATCTGATATGGTCATAGACCCATATCGAAAGCTGATGGAAGCATCAGCTGTAGCTAACCAGGGTCTTCCCAGGATCAATGGGTGTCCTCCTAGCTATGACTTAGGTTGTAAAACCAGGAAGTCAGCAAGGTACTCCCAAGAATCAACTGAGATAATGAGATCATCCAAAATTCCTTCAGGTTTAATAGTGGATCTATCTGCCAATTCTAAAACGGTGGGGGTTGGACTGAGATTAGTGATCCCAAGTTTTCTTACAATTTCAATAGTCATAACATTAATTGTTGCTCCTAAGTCTACCAGTATGTTGGGTATTTGTGTATTCCCAATCCGCACAGTTACAGTGGGATTCCCAGGGTTGTCGTATTTGGAAAAGATGGTTTTTCCCATTATTAATGCAGATAATTTCCCTATGACATGAACAGTGGGAGGATCCCTGGGTTCTTTCCTGGTTTCCTTGTACATAGATCCCGAACAGTTATGACATAGATAGGTACGTCTTGAAGGGCCTTAAGAAGGGGAATTTTAACATAAATATTTTTTAACTCTCCTAAGAGGTTAAACTGAGGTTGTCCCACTACCTTTGGTAACATTAATCTTTCAGGGTATGCCGGTTCCCTAATCAACTGGGTAGGCTATGTGTCGATAAATGTATCGTTCTGTGTTTCAGCTCGCATATTAGTAGGATGTTCATAATATTCAATGATGGGGGTCACTGCATTGGACAAAAACTGTGGATTCATCCCTTATTCATGCATAGAGGATGGAACATCCTCAATGATCAAAGGCTCCACTACCTTTCCTAATCATAAGCGGATATCATTGCAGGGTACAGGAGTAAGGGAGTAGGCAGGCATTGTTGCTGCCGCAACTGTCCTCCCCAAATTTATTTTTTTTAAATTCTGGGCCCCTCCTCATCATTTTTGCTTGGTTGGAATGTTAAAATGCTTGAGCCTCTCGGGCATATCTTTTTTCGTTTTACTTTGAAGATTGGATGTCAGCAGGTTTATTCATGCCATGTTCAATTTCAGTTAAGTCGTGGATTTTTGGCCGTGGAGAAGTAAAATTTTGTTCTTCAGGGCAGCCTTTGCGAAGAAAACGACTTTGGTTGTTAACGCTGCTCAAATCCTTGAGTTTTCCCGTAATCAGGCCTCTTTTTGCTGTTGAATCGGAAGCTGCAAAGTCTCAGCCTCTCCGCCATTGCGGCTCCAAGAACTTTTCTTCGTTCGAGGGCTGAACCGATCCGACGCCCGATTCATTTTAGCCTTCGATCGCTTGCCCGTAGCCTCTACTCAGCCGCTGTTGCGGCTGGGAGATATTTTCCGTTCCCGATTTGAGTGTCTTCCGACGTCCGACTAAGTTTTCCCATCCGCTCCGCGTATCCTCTAACTCTCCTCCTCCGCCGTTGCGGCTCCTAGATTCTTCTGGTTTCCGAATTTCAAAATCGTCCGACGTCCGGTTTATGGCCTATCCCGCCCGCATTTCGCTTGGCTGCGACTTAAGCCTCACCCGACGTTGCGGCTGGCAGATCCTCCTGGCTCCCGAGCTCACTTGCTTCTGACTGCCGACTTGATTTTTCCTGCCGGTGACCATAGGATATTTTGCCAGGCCCGTATGTGGTACGCTCAGCCATTTCCTTGTGGAATGGTGGTTAATTGATAATATTTGTTGTTTGAACCATGCTCGTGAATTGAATGCAGGAAGTTTCAAGGAGACCGGTCAATCTGCCACGATGAGAAGAAAGACTAACCCGTTTGGCGGAGGTATGACTTAAACGAGGCGAATGGAGGACGAAGTCTAGAGCTGTAAAGGCGGGATCCCAGAAACGGATCGGTTACCAAGTGTTTCATGATCACATAATGACAAAAGATCGGAATATGAAGCATTGAAGAAACTGAAAGACCTCGCGTCTGGGGGGAAAACGAAACACTCAGTAGTTGTAGTTTAAATATTGGAAAGTAGGAATAAGACGGGGCTTTTTCCCCTGGAAAATTTTGTAAATGTTTGCTTGTAAGAGGAACTATTTCGTTTTGCAAAGGAAACTGCAATTTTGCCTATCGGAGAGAGTGAAAAGTGGAATGTATCAATGCAACTCAATGAATAATGTTGAAGAGGAACTATTTCGTTTTCAGCAGTGTTTCATTTACTGTAAGAGTATTTAATGTTCTGGTTAAATGTTCTTCAGTAGTTTTCTTGGATATTTTTCACTGTGAGTAATAAATGTTGTTATAAAATGATCGGCTATCTGGTTATTTAAATATTTGTAAGTGCTCATGTATCTGGAAAGGAATACCATCTACCTGTGTTTCTTCCTAATATATGTGCAAAATGTATTGCTCACTTAAAATGATAACCTTGCTCCCTAGGGATAGATTAGATAGTTAGTTTATTTCTTGTTGTACTTGATTTGGTTTCTTGCGAGCATAAGACGAGAGGTAAGAACCTGCGCATCACATTGTGACCACTCCCTGCATCTTAATCGCTTTGCATTTAGTTAGGCACTTGCATTTCATCTCTGTAAGTCAAAAATACAAATTCCGGTGGACCGGGCTGCAACCGGTAAACCCTTGTTGTTACTTTGACCTATGGTAGCCGGACCGTAAAACCGGATGGATTCCCTATACCAAACAGTGAACGAGCTAGTTGGGAACGTTGATTGGAGAGAATCCCTTACTATTGCCGCCTGCGAATTTCCAGGCCTCAATAGTTTTGGCGCTAGAAGGAGGGCCGCTAGTGCATGGCTAGCCGAGGAAATCCGTTTTACCGAGATTATTCCGATGGTTACAGTTCTGAAAGTAGTGTACGACGTAATCCCATTCCGGAAGAAGAGAACAGAGAACATCTATATCCTGTTCGCAACGAAATTGTTAATGATCTGAGAAGACATACCCGTGCTTATGTAAAGAAGATTGGAGGGTTGCCAATTATCCACGAATTGCCTAGAAGAGAGTACAAGAACAAATACCATCCTATAATAGAAGATTTAGTGTTGGTTGGAGATTGGGAAGAACTTGTGGAAACTGCCTTACAGGAGGTTGAATTGGCTTTGAACCAAGTAGGCCCTGACACTCCTTACAGTTCTCCTGTTCACACCCTGGTTGGTTCAGATCCTCACACCCCTGTTGGTTCACCTCCTCACTCTCCACCTCAACTCATGGCCAGTGTTAATGCAAATCAACCCCCACCTAATCCACCAAATCCACCGCCAGCTTGGAAAGCTAGATCACCTCTAAATCTGACCCCACCTTTGCATGACCTACCTCAAGCCTTTGAGAAGTTACTGCCCAAATTTGACCCAAATGAGAAAATCCTGGTGGAGGATCATATACAGAATTTCTACTTGGCAATAGAAGGTCTGAGGGCTGGGGAACATGAAGATGTGGTGTGTAGACTATTCCCACATACCCTCAAAGGAGCTGCGGCCTCGTGGTATTTTGGATTGCCCGCTAACTCTATCCCAAACTCGGGTACCTTTGAGAGAATATTCAGAAGCAAGTACGCAGTCCAAAAGACTCATGCTGCCCTCATGAAGGGACTGTGTGCATTGAAGAAAGAGAAAAAGGAAAAAGTGCACAGTTTCACACAAAGGTTTGCAGCATATCTTAAAAATTTCTTTGAAACAGATAAGCCTTCAGACAAAGTACTGACTGAATACTATACTTCAGCTTTGGGCCCTGATTTGGCCATGTTTGCAAAAGGTAGGGCCAAAACTACTTTGACAGAGACCTATGAAGAAGCAGAAGTGGTGGAAGCAGAAAGAGAAAGCATTGAAGACTATCCAGAACAATCAAGAGAGAAAGGTGCGGGAAGAAAAACCTTATTGTTCACAAAGCCTAAGGAAGAAAAGTCAGCAGATTACGAAAGTATGGCTAAAATGATGCAAAAGTTGTCTAATAAGATTATAGAATTAGAAAAAGAAAAAGAAGCACAGAAGTTCTTCAGGCCATATTATAAGAAAAGAGAGGACAACAATCAGCCCCAAACTCCTCCTCAAAAAACTGCATCCATGAATCTGACAGAGATAGGGATGAAAATTTCTGTACCTTTCATCAACAACCTCATTCTGAAAAGAACTGTCCGCAATGGATAAATTCAATGACATTGTTCATGAATCAGATGTTGGATTCGAGATTGACAGAGGAAGATGACGATGAAAAGAAAGAAAGTGTTGCTTCCACTTCTACAAAAGGACAGGAAGAAGAGACCACAACGTTATGGAATTCTGTCTCCTTACTCGATGCAAAATATGAAAATGCCTTACTCGATGCAAAAGATGAAAATTCTCAAGGACACAAGGATGTCAGGGAAGCTAATGTGACAACTAGAAGCCAAGGGATGATTAGTGATGACAGTCTTTTACTCCCAAAGATCAGGAGGCTGCAAATAAACATCAAGAAGAAGTTTCAAGATAAATCCTTGGCTGCTCAGATTCCGGAATTCACCATTACCAGCCAAGATCCTAAACAGAACAGAACATTGCCTAAGCCAAATGAAGAAAAGGTGAGTGCTGAGAAATCTCTGCCCATTAAACAACAGATTGAATATGACATTGTGGAAGATTTAAAGAAGATAAAGGCAAATGTCCCGCTGTTTGAAATGTGCAAAGTACCTCAGCAGAAAGAAAAGTTGTTGAAGGCACTTGAAATGTCAGAAGAAAAGCTGCCCGCTGATAATTAGCCTCGGGACGAAGAAGAAATTGGAGAAGCTAGCACTGGAGGTAAGTCTAAAACTAAACATCCACCTTTCCTCCTGACGTTCGAAATCTTTAATCTTAACGTGCACAATTGTCTGGTAGACTCAGGAGCATCAATTAATGTCATGCCCATATCAGTATGTAAGAAAATAAACGGACAGCCTAAGCCATCCACGTGGAGGGTGGTGCAATTGGATAGGACAGACGTTAAGGTAATTGGTGAAATGGAAGACGTCCTAATCCGCCTAGCATCTGATGACAGAGTATGCCAAGTTATTACCATCGTGGTGGCTGATATACCATATGCTTATGGCCTGGTCTTGAGTAGAGATTGGTTAGCTAAGTTGAATGGATATTTCGCCTCAGATTGGTCACATTTTTGGTTGCCATACAAAGGGAGTCCCAATGAGATTAAGGTTTTGAGATAACCTCACATGAAGTACAATGTTACTCAATTGGATGAGAAGAATATACCAGTCGAATCTGTGTTGGGAAACTTCTTTCTCGAACTGGAACCAGGGAATTATCAAGCGGAAGAGGCCAGCGATACATCTGACACCCAGCCTGATCTCCTTCATTTTTCTCAGGCTGATGAGATTGACTGTAAAATAGTAGATATAGCAGTAGGAGTAGATTCTGTTTCAGTAGATAATGTTTTTTGGACTTTATTTTTTGACGTCTCGAAAACATTAGAAGGGTCAGGGGCCGGCTGCGTCCTTATTGATCCACAAAAAAATAAACACTTCCTGTCCTATAGGTTAGAGTTTGAGTATACTAACAATACGGCTGAATATGAAGCACTGCTGCAGGGACTCAAGAAAGCAATTGAGCTATAGGTTAGTAATTTAAAAGTTTTTGGGGACTCGGAAATAGTTGTAAAGCAAATAAGAAATCAAATACATTGTGTTTCCCCTCATTTGAAATCTTACCAAAATGAGGTATGGGAGTTGCTTAAATATTTTCATGCATTTAACATTATTTCAATTCCAAGAATAAAAAATGCAGCCGCTGATCTCCTAGCTACATCAGCCGCCAGGTTGGTTCCCACTAATAAAAAATGCTCTATTGAATTGCTTTTTAGGCCATCAGTACCGGACATGATCACCAACTTGCGAGTATTTGACGATGATCAGCAAATAATAGAATGCTTGACCAATGATGAGACCTTTAAAGGGGCCATTATCGACGATGAGGAACATCAAGCGGAAATGAAATATGACAATTTCATTCCCAAAGGGGTCAGAACATTAGAGAAGATGTTTGAATTGAATGAAAAGTTTAGAAGACCCGCTAATGTGAAGACGCACAGCTCAACGCTACAGTTCAAGCTAATAAACTTAGGGATTGAAACGCATCCCAAGTTCGTGAACCTCGGCAAATGCTGTTCACCGGCGAAAAGAGACAAGTTCCTCAATCTGTTTAAACAGTACAAAGATATCTTTGCATGGACGTACGCAGACTTGAAGACCTACGACACCAACATTATCAAGCATGTCATCCCTATTAAAGCAGGCATCAAGCCATATCAACAACCATTAAGGAAGATGCACCCCAAGTTGGAGCCACTGATTCAAAGCGAGGTAAAGAAATTGTTGGATGCTAGGATTATTTTTAAAGTCAGGCACTCCGAGTGGGTGTCAAATCTGGTACTGGTCAGAAAGAAGTCGGGAGAAATCAGACTGTGCGTGGACTTCAGAAACTTGAACCACGCCTCAGATAAAGACAACTATCCGGTACCTCCCATGGAACAATTGCTACAGATGGTTTCTGGTTCTGAAATGTTTTCATTGTTAGACAGATTCTCTGGCTACAACCAAGTGTTGGTAGCCGAGGAAGATAGATTGAAGACAACGTTCACAACTAAATGGGGAACTTTTGCCTATAGAAGGATGCCCTTTGGATTGATCAATGCTGGGGTGACATTTCAGAGAGCTATGGACATAGATTTTCGCGGACTAATTTGATGAAGTGTGGTGGTATACCTTGATGACATCACAATATTCTCAAAGAAAAGAAGGGAGCATGCTTTCCACTTAAAGCAAATTTTCAAGCGTTGTCAGAAATATGGTATTTCCCTCAATCCTAAGAAGTGTGTATTTGCAGTCACAGAAGGCAAGTTACTGGGGCATATAGTTTCAAAGACAGGTGTATCTATAGACCCAGAAAGAATCAAGGCCATTGAACAAATCCCCATGCCCCATAATAAAAAAGGAATGCCATCCTTCATGGGAACAATAAACTTCGTGCGTAGGTTTGTGCCTGATTTTTCCCAGACGGTTAAACCATTACAGCAGATGGTCAAGCAAAATGCACATTTTAAGTGGAATGAAACTGAGAAGAATGATTTCAGTAAAATCAAGACTGTGGTTGCACACGCGCCCTCTCTGAAAAGTCCAGACTTTGACAAGGAATTTATTATGTATACTTTTGCGTCCGATGATTCATTGGCATCCGTACTTACGCAAAAGGAAGATGGGGGTGATGAATTCCCAATTTCTTTTATGAGCACTGGGCTACAAGGGGCTGAATTAAACTACCCAGCCATCGATAAGCAAGGATACGCAGTGTTTAAGGCAGTGAAACAATTCAGGCCTTATATATTGAAAAATTGGACCAAGGTAATAGTCCCTTACCCAGCTGTAAGATCCCTTCTCATTCAAAAAGAATTAGGAGAAAGAAGGGGCAACTGGATAACAGCCCTTCAAGAATACGATCTTGAATTCAAGCCAGCTACTATAGTGAAAGGTCAAGGTTTATGCAAACTGATGAATGGGAGCAGAAACAATGAAGAACAAGCATGGGAAGATGAAGTTGAAATGCATGTGATGGATGTGTGTCCTTTATTCACAGCTCCTGAGTCTTGGTACAGAGACCTTGTACATTACTTGCAGTCAGGGCTCCTGCCAAAACATTGGAGTTCCAAACAAAGAAGAGCTCTGCATCGAAAATCAGCTTCCTACCAAATCGTGGAAGGCATATTATTCAGAAAAAACTACGATGGAGTCCTCCTGAGATGCTTGGAGAAAGAAGATGCTGAGAAAGTAATGGTAGAATTACATGACGGTCCGGCTGGGGGACATTATTCAGGCAACACTATAGCCCACAAAATCCTTAGAGCCGGTTACTATTGGCCTACGCTCTTCAAGGATGCACATGCGCATGTAAGGAAATGTGACATTTGTCAAAGGTGCGATGGAAGACAGCCCAAGGCAGCAGCCCCCTTAAAGCATGTTATGATCACAGAACCATTTGAACAATGGGGACTGGACATTATTGGAGAAATAAAACTGAATTCTTCCCTGCTGCACAACTACATTCTTACTGCGACTAATTATTTCACTCGCTGGGTCGAAGCTATCCCATTGCGCAAGATCAACGAGGACGAAGTCATCAGCTTCCTACAAGATCATATCATGACCAGGTTTGGAGTTCCAATTTCAGTAGTTTTTGATAATGCTAAATAATTTTCATCAATTAAATTGACTGCATTTGCTCATGATAAAGGGATAAAATTACATTATTCTGCTAACTACTATCCACAAGGGAATGGCCTGGCTGAATCCTCCAATAAAAACCTCATTAGAATCCTAAAGAAGACTGTAATATAAAACCAGCGAAGTTGGCACTCAACCTTACCCAATTCCCTGTGGGCTGACAGAGTCACCCCCAAGTATGCAATAAGAGTGTCACCCTATACCCTTGTGTACGGTAAAGAAGCTATCCTGCCTCCCAATCTCATGCTACCAGCTTCCATACTAGCCCAAGAGTCTAGGGGGTCGAAGGATGAAGTTCTACAAATAAGAATATATAATCTCCTGAAAGCAGAAGAGGCCAGATCCAAGGCTAGAGAACGTTTTAAACAACAGCAAGAGTCAGTTAAGAGATGGTTTGACAAGCATAAAGCTGGGACAAAAGACTTTGAAGTAGGAGACTTAGTCCTCAAATGGGACCACCCCCATGATGAGAAAGGAAAGCATACCAAATTCCAGCAGTTATGGGTAGGCCCCTTTCAGATTGTAGCCAAACTTGGCCCTGCTACTTATAAGCTGCAAGATTTACAGGGAAGGGAGGAGAACTTGCTAGTTAATGGTTTGGTTCTCAAGCCTTACTTATCTTGAGTTTATTTGATTTTTTCTGCCTTGTATATAAATAAGCTGTGGGGTTGTTTTCGAGTCATGCTTGCTTTTGATCTAATTTTAGTTTTTGATTTTCAATAAGGGGAACAAACTTGTGGTTTTCTGGAGGAAATTAAGGTCTTTGGGAATAGCAAACATGTTGAGTGTCAGCCTGTGTGTTGCTAAAAGAATTCCTTCGGCCTAACAGTTTTCTCGAATAAAATGTTGTGTACATTGAAGTCATGCTTAACCCCTGTGAATTAAACCAGATTCGAGGAGTCTGGAGTACTATGTCGGGGTTCCATCCATATCACACTTGAAATGTCAAAGGGGCAACAGTAAAGGACCCACGGAAAGAAGCAGGGTGAACAGTGTATTAAATATAAATGATCCCAGGCCAAGAAAAGAATGCCAAAAGGCGAATAAAGAGTCGAGACTTCTATAAAAGCATCATAAATCAAAGCAGGTGCTAAATCATAAGTACTTAAGGCCAAAAGATCCTCTCCATCCGTGAGCTGAAGCTTAAAATATACCACTCACACAAAAGGACACTATGGGATAGAGGATCCTGAATTAAAATTCAGTAAGAAAGGCACACAGAAAGACTCAAATGAAAGGGACAAAAGTCCAAAAGAACAAAAGTGTTAAAATGACATGGGAACGAGAAACAAATGAATACTGCTGTTTACTATCTATTGCAATCCTGTGGTGTCCATGCTGTTAGTTACCTGAAGACAGAGGTAATAATGAAACTCATCCTCTGGCCCCAACAGAGTTATCTGGACTTGAAGGTTTTGGTTTCCACTCTCCTCAAGTGGGACTAGCATCAATGATTAAGGCACACACTTCGGTCATACGAGAAAGCCGGATAGCTGGAAGATTTCATTTAATGCATTTTGGTTGTGAAACAGTCTGTTGCTCAAAGTATAATCCCCCAGAGATCTAGGTTCACCAGGAAATCACCAGTTGTTGATGCCGCAACTGTCCTCCCAAAATTTATTTTTATTTAAATTCTGGGCCCCTCCTCATCATTTTTTCTTGGTTGGATCGTTAAAATGCTTGAGCCTCTCGGGCATATCTTTTTTTTGTTTTACTTTGAAGATTGGATGTCAGCAGGTTTATTCATGCCATGTTCAATTTCGGTTAAGTCGTGGATTTCTGGCCGTGGAGAAGTAAAATTTTGTTCTTCAGGGCAGCCTTTGCGAAGAAAACAACTTTGGTTGTTAACGCTGCTCAAATCCTTGAGTTTTCCCGTAATCGAGCCTCTTTTTGCTGTTGAATCGGAAGCTGCAAAGTCTCAGCCTCTCCGCCATTGTGGCTCCAAGAACTTTTCTTTGTCCGAAGGTTGAACCCATCCGACGCCCGATTCATTTTAGCCTTCGATCACTTGCCCGTAGCCTCTACTCAGCCGCCGTTGCGGCTGGGAGATCTTTTCCGTTCCCGATCTGAGTGTCTTCTGAAATCCGACTAAGTTTTCCTGTCCGCTCCGCATATCCTCTAACTCTCCTCCTCCGCCATTGCGGCTCCTAGAGTCTTCTGGTTTCCGAAACTAAAAACCGTCCGACGTCTTATTTATGGCCTATCCCGCCCACGTTTCGCTTGGCTGCGACTTAAGCCTCACCCGACGTTGTGGCTGACAGATCCTCCTGGCTCCCGAGCTCACTTGCTTCTGACTGCTGACTTGATTTTTCCTGCCGGTGACCATAGGATATTTTTCCAGGCCCGTATGTGGTACGCTCTGCCATTTCCTTGTGGAATGGTGGTTAATTGATAATATTTGTTGTTTGAACCATGCTTGTGAACTGAATGCAGGAAGTTTCAAGGAGACCGGTCAATCTGCCACGATTAGAAGAAAGACTAACCCGTTTGGCGGAGGTATGACTGAAACGAGGCGAATGGAGGACGAAGTCTGGAGCTGTAAAGGCGTGATCCCAGAAACGGATCGGTTACCAAGTGTTTCATGATCACATAATGACAAAAGATCGTAATATGAAGCGTTGAAGAAACTGAAAGACCCCGCGTCTGGGGGAAAACGAAGCACTCAGTAGTTGTAGTTTAAATATTGGAAAGTAGGAATAAGACGGGGCTTTTTCCCCTAGAAAATTTTGTAAATGTTTGCTTGTAAGAGGAACTATTTCATTTTGCAAAGGAAACTGCAATTTTGCCTATCGAAGAGAGTGAAAAGTGGAATGTATCAATGCAACTCAATGAATAATGTTGAAGAGGAACTATTTCGTTTTCAGCAGTGTTTCATTTACTGTAAGAGTATTTAATGTTCTGAACCTATGTTCTAGTTAAATGTTCTTCAGTAGTTTTCTTGGATATTTTTCACTGTGAGTAATAAATGTTGTTATAAAATGATCGGCTATCTGGTTATTTAAATATCTGTAAGTGCTCATGTATCTGGAAAGGAATACCAGCTACCTGTGTTTCTTCCTAATATATGTGCAAAATGTATTGCTCACTTAAAATGATAACCTTGCTCCCTAGGGATAGATTAGATAGTTAGTTTATTTCTTGTTGTACTTGATTTGGTTGCTTGCGAGCATAAGACGAGAGGTAAGAACCTGCGCATCACATTGTGACCGCTCCCTGCATCTTAATCACTTTGCATTTAGTTAGGCACTTGCATTTCATCTCTTTAAGTCAAAAATACAAATTCCGGTGGACCGGGCCGCAACCGGTAAACCCTTGTTGTTACTTTGACCTACGGTAGCCGGACCGTAAAACCGGACGGATTCCCTATACCAAACAGTCAACGGGCTAGTTGGGAACGTTGATTGGGGAGAATCCCTTACTGTTGCCACCTGCGAATTTCTAGGCCTCAACAGTTTTGGCGCTAGAAGGAGGGCCGCCAATGCATGGTTGGCCGAGGAAATCCGTTTTACCGAGATTATTCTGCTGGTTACAGTTCTGAAAGTAGTGTACCATGTAATCCCATTCCGAAAGAAGAGAACAGAGAACATCTATATCCTGTTCGCAACGAAATTGTTAATGATCTGAGAAGACATAACCGTGCTTATGTAAAGAAGATTGGAGGGTTGCCAATTATCCACGAATTGCCTAGAAGAGAGTACAAGAAGAAAGACCGTCCTATAATAGAAGATTCAGTGTTGGTTGGAGATTAGGAAGAACTTGTGGAAACTGCCTTACAGGAGGTTGAATTGCCTTCTAACGAAGTAGGCCCAGACACTCCTTACAGTTCTCCTATTCACACCCCTATTGGTTCACATCCTCACACCCATGTTGGTTCACATCCTCACACCCCTGTTGGAAATTGAATGTGAAATCAATCTTTACCTCAGGCAGGTAGTTTTTAACTAGTTGGTAATGGCCTTATTAGAACTAAGGCCTACGATGTTTAGATTTTCATATTCTAAATGTGTGTTATATGTTATGCAGGTGAAGCTCCAGGTACAAAATACAGAAGCCCATTTTTTTAAGTACCAAAATGCATTACATTGCACTACACACATTCTAAGGATGGAAGGGGTATGTTCAATTCCAACTTATTCTGATTGACAAATAGATGAGTGTTAAACTTGGGAAACTTTGGTAGTGAAATCACATTCAAGATTCATGTTCTGAAATGTGTTTCATGCATACTTAAAGTTCTTTATAGGTAGATTTTCAAAATTTGAACCTCATTTCTAGACTTGACTTTTTCAGCAGCAAGTGCAGCTAAGGCACACTTTTCAGTGATGATTTTCCACCAGCAGGGACATCTAGGGCACACTTTTTAGTGCTCATTTTTTCATAGCTAGTGAAACTTAAGACACCTATCAGATTTCATATTTTTGTCATATGGTTTATCAGTTTTTAATATTTCTCATGCCATGGTCCATGAAGTTTTTGAGGTATCATGTACTTGGTTATTCAAGGCTAGACATCAAAATGTGTTATTTTTGCATTGTATACATTGTAAACTTTCATTTCAAATTTCAATGCAAAATACATACTTTTTGTTGGAAAGCGTGTTTATATTTTATATTTTTCTATTTGCCAAGTCATTGCTGGGTTGATTCTTGGATACTTTGTTGATCACACGTCAACTTTAACCCTTTGTCCAGAGTGGGTATTTGGTTGAGTCAGGTTTGGTGACTTTGTTGTAAACATTCACACTTCCTCACGGCACTGTCGGTCGGTAAATAAAGAAAATTGGGCTAAAATGGGTTATATAATATATTTGACAATGTAAGTAGCCATGGTTCCACTTGACTATTTATTCCAGTTAAAGTGAATAAATCACATTGTATAGTTTGTCCAAGGTTCTGTCTTACATGTCACAGTATGATGTGAGGAATAAAGGAGTACGTGGTAGTTGTGTTGGTAAATAAGTAATCACACACTACAAAATGAAACATTTTGTAAACCCCCATTCTAGAAAGCATTTCTAGTAAGATCTTACATTTTCCCTTGTTTATCCAATTTTGCTGAGCATAGTGTGTTAAGGGCTACATAATGAGATAAGATACAAGCTTTACAAAACTAGGCAACAAGATATGAATATAGCCAATCATAATTGTAGAAGCTGGTGCCACTCCTTTTTTGTGAGCTGGCAAAGTTGTTTATGCAGCCTTTGGAAATTGAAGATGAAATGAGTCTTTACCTCAGGAATGTAGTTTCTAAATGATTGGTAATAGCCTTATTAGAACTAATGCTTAGTATGTTTAGATTCTCATATTCTAAATCTGTGTTATATGTTATGCAGGTGAAGCTCCAGGTACAAAATACATAAGCCTATGCGTTTAGGTACCGAAATGCATTACACTGTGCTGCATACATTCTGTGGACGGAACGAGTATGTTCAATTCCAACTTATTCTGATTGACAAATAAATGAGTGCTAAAATTGGGAAACTTTGGTAGCGAAATCACATTTAGGATACATGTTCTGAAATGTGTTTCATGCATACCTCAAGCTTTTTATAGGTATATTTTCAAAATTTGGACCTCATTTCTAGACTTGACTTTTTCAGCACTAGGGGTAGCTAGGGCACACATTTTAGAGACGATTTTTCCACCAGCAGGGACATCTAGGGCACACTTTTACGAGCTGATTTTTTCAGAGCTAGTGCAGCTTAAGACACCTAACAGATTTCATATTCATGTCATATGGTTTATCAGTTTTTAATTTTTCTCATGCCATGGTCCATGAAGTTTTTAAGGTATCATCTACTTGGTTATTCAAGGCTGGACATCAAAATGTGTTTTTTTGGATTCTATATATTGTAAAATTTCATTTTAAATTTCAATGCAAAATACATACTTTTTGTTGGAAATCTTTTTTATATTTTATATTTTTCTATTTGCCAAGTCATTGGTGAGTCGATTATTGGATACTTTGCTGATCACATGTCAGCTTTAACCCTTTGTCCAGAGTGGGTATTGGGATGATTTACGTTTGGCTACTTTGTTGTAATCATGCGCACTTCCTCACTATACTGCAGGTCTGTAAATAAAGGAAATGGGGATAAAATGGGTTATATAATATATTTGACAATGTAAGTAGCTATGGGTCCACCTGACTATTTATGCCAGTTAAAGTGAATAAATTACATGGTATAGTTTGTCAAAGGTTTTTTCTTACATGTCACAGTATGATGTGAGGAATAAAGGAGTATGTGGTAGTTGTGTTGCTAAATAAGTAATAACACACTAAAAAATGAAACATTTTGTAAACCCCTGTTGTAGAAATCATTCCGAGTAAAGTATTACATTTTCTGTTGTTTATCCAATTTTGTTGAGCATAGTGTGTTAAGGGATACATAATGAGGTAAGATACAACTTTACAAAGCTAGGCAACAAGATATGAATACAGCCAATCATGATTCATAATTGCAGAAGGTGGTGCCACTGCTTTTCTATGAGCTGGGAGAGTTGTTTATGTAGCCTTTGGTAATTGAATGTTAAATCAGTCTTTACCTCAGGAAGGTAGTTTTTAAATGATTGGTAATAGCCTTATTAGAACTAAGGCCTAGTATGTTTAGATTTTCATATTCTAAATCTGTGTTATATGTTATGCAAGTGAAGCTCCAGGTACAAAACACATAAGCTTATGTGTTTAAGTACCGAAATGCATTACATTGCACTACACACATTCTAAGGACAGAAGGGGTATGTTCAATTCCAACTTATTCTGATTGACAGATAGATGAGTGCTAAAATTGGGAAACTTTGGTAGCGAAATCAGATTCAGCATTCATGTTTTAAAATGTGTTTCATGCATACCTCAAGTTTTTTATAGGTAGATTTTCAAATTTTGGACCTCATTTCCAGACCTGACTTTTTCAGCAGCAAGGGTATCTAGGGCACACTTTTCAGAGATTATTTTTCCACCAGCAAGGAAATCTAGGGCACACTTTTTAGAGCTGATTTTTTCAGAGCTAGTGCAGCTTAAGACACCTATCAGATTTCATATTCATGTCATATGGTTAATCAATTTTTATTTTTTCTCATGTCACGATCCATGAAGTTTTTGAAGTATCATGTACTTGGTTATTCAAGGTTGGACATCAAAATGTGTTATTTTTTCATTCTCTACATTGTAAACTTTCATTTCAAATTTCAATGCAAACTACACACTTTTTGTTGGAAAGCTTGTTTATATTTTATATTTTTCTATTTGCCAAATCATTATTGGGTCGATTCTTGGATACTTTGCTGAACACACATCAACTTTAACCCTTTGTCGAGAGTGATTATTGGGCTGAGTCAGGTCTGGTGACTTTGTTTTAACCATGCACACCTCCTCACTGTATTGTAGGTCCATAAATAAAGACAATGTGGCTAAAATGGGTTATATAATATATTTGACAATGTAAGTAGCCATGGGTCCACCTGACTATTTATGCCAGTTAAGGTGAATAAATTACATGGTATAGTTTGTCCAAGGTTTTGTCTAACATGTCACAGTATGATTTGAGGGATAAAGGAGTATGTGGTAGTTGTGTTAGTAAATAAGTAATAACGCACTACAAAATGAAACATTTTGTAAACCCCTATTCTAGAAAGCATTCATAGTAAGGTCTTACATTTTCCCTTGTTTATCCAATTTTGCTAAGCATAGTGTGTTAAGGGCTACATAATGAGATAAGATATAGGCTTTTCAAAGCTAGGAAACAAGATATGAATAAAGCCAATGATAATTGTAGAAGGTGGTGCCACTACTTCTATATGAGCTAGCAGAGTTGTTTATGCAACATTTGGAAATTGAATGTGAAATCAGTATTTATCTTAGGAAGGTAGTTTTTAAATGATTGGTAATAGCCTTATTAGAACTAAGGCCTAGTATGTTTAGATTTTCATATTCTAAATCTGTGTTATATGTTATGCAGGTTGAGCTCCAGGTACAAAATACAGAATCCCATGCATTTAAGTACCGAAATGCATTACACTACACTACACACATTCTGAGGATGGAAGGGGTATTTTCAATTCCAACTTCTTCTAATTGATAGATAAATGAGTGCTAAAATTGAGAACCTTTGGCAGCAAAATCACATTCAGGATTCATGTTCTGAAATTTTGTTTCATGCATACCTCAAGTTTTTTATAGGTAGATTTACAAAATTTGGACCTCATTTCCAGACTTGACTTTTTCAGCCGCAAGGGTAGCTAGGGCACACTTTTAAGATATGATTTTTCCACCAGTAGGGATATCTAGGGCACACTTTTTAGAGCTGATTTTTTCACAGCTAGTGCAGCTTAAGACACCTATCAGATTTCATATTCATGTCATATGGTGTATCAGTTTTTAATTTTTCTCATGCCATGGTCCATGAATTTTTTGAGGTATCATGTACTTGGTTATTCAAGGCTGGATATCAAAATCTGTTATTTTTGCATTCTATACATTGTAAACTTTCATTTCAAATTTTAATGCAAAATACATACTTTTTGTTGGAAAGATTGTTTATATTTTATATTTTTCTATTTGTCGGGTCTTTGTTGGTTCGATTCTTGGATACTTTTATGATCACATGTAAACTTTAACCCTTTAGTGAGAGTGGGTATTGGGTTGAGTCAGGTCTGGTGACTTTGTTGTAACCATGCACACTTCATCACTGTACTGCAGATCCGTAAATAAAGACAATGGGGCTAAAATGGGTTATATAATATATTTGACAATGTAAGTAGCCATGGGTCCACCTGATTATTTATGCCAGTTAAAGTGAATAAATCACATGGTATAGTTTGTCGAATGTTTTGTCTTACATGTCACAGTATGATGTGAGGAATAAAGGAGTATGTGGTAGTTGTGCTGGTAAATAAGTAATAACACACTACAAAATGAAGGATTTTGTAAACCCCTGTTCTAGAAAGATTTCCAGTAAGGTCTTACATTTTCCCTTGTTTATCCAATTTGGCTGAGCATAGTGTGTTAAGGGCTACATAATGAGATAAGATACAGGATTTACAAAGCTAAGCAACAAGATATAGATATAGCTAATCATAATTGTAGAAGGTGGTGCCGCTGCTTTTATATGAGCTGGTAGAGTTGTTTATACAACCTTTGGAATTTTAATGTGAAATCAGTCTTTACCTCAGGCAGGTAAAGAATAAAAATACATTCTTTAAATTGGCAAATTTTACATGGTACCAGTGATTTTTTTCACTAAGTTATTTGTTTCTGTGTGGCTACACCCTGTTGTTAGTATTCATCCAACTGTACACTACCTATTCTCATCTTGGGTTGATATCTATTTATTGGTAATTTATACAGGTCTGGTGATAAATATACAAATATATAGTGCTCCGTACTATGTAGACTTTTTTACCAACTCAAATTTATAGAACTTCTGTCTTGCGATAACCTTTCTGTGGAAACTGCTAAGCAACTAACAACAAAGACATATTTCACACAATATTATATGTACTTTATTTTCAATTGACCTTCAATTTTAAATTTTTAGGTCTGTTTTCATAGAAAAGACAACTTACCTATAACTACAAATGTCCATGCCAAAGGTCTAGAGGATAAAACAACAATTTGTCTCAATAACCTGGTAACCACCAGGGGACTCTAGTTGAACCTTTTTTTTGGCCTCTTGATGTTTGGAGAAAAAAACTTATAATTTTAGAGGTCATTTGGTTGTAACTTTCCCTATTCCTTTGCTATGACAGTTGGCCTTTTCTGCAGCTGAGTAATTACTCATAAATGGTGGGAGTTCTATATTGCAAGCCTCACTTTGACTAGCTTTTCAGAGAGAGTGGAAACTTTAACAAGAACTTCCAGTCCCGTAAGAGATCTATCTTGAGAATGCTAGGACTTGTGACTGATAATTTGTATGTTGTTTCTTTTCATTGATAAATGTCAAGCTAAATTTATAGTATCTTATTTTTAGTTCTCTCATTACAGTTTTATTTTCCCCTCTGTTTTGACAAAAAAATCAAGCAAAGTAATTGACAGTCTTCAACCTGAAATGGTATAATTTTCTATCTTTTATGAGGAAATAATTTCCAATACTTTACTATCAAAGTATTTTAGTGCACTTCCTTTGAATAGAAAATAATGTTATGGATTAAATTGACATATATTAAATCTGAAAAAAGTTCTAGTTGAAGAATCCCAAACTTTAATCAAGAAAACATAGTATAATAAATTTAAACTTTAGTTATACTAGAACAATAAAAAGTGGTTCATTCCTATATTTATGAAAATATTATCTTTTAAAGGAAGGGGGTGAATGCAATGATCAACTCAAGAGTTGGGAGATATAGTGTTGATTTCTAATTCATTGAATGTTCTTTTACAGACAAGATCTCCTAGTAAAGTGTCCATGATGTTCTCTGGAACTCAAGACAAATTTTCTACCTGCGGAAAAACAACATACCCTCTTGAGAAGGTAAGACTATTTGAATTAGTAGCTCGTTTCGTACTTTTCTTGTATATTTGTTGGTAATGTACCTTATTTAGAGTAGAAAATTTCTTTCAACACAAGGAAAAGATAAGTCAAAAAACTTTGTTACTCTTTGGTTTCCAATGCCTTAATATATCTATATAGATATAGAGGATTGTTTCATGTTATTTGTTTATTTGTACCCTGGTAAAATAAATTGACAAGAAAACATATTTATAAGAGAAGTGGTCTCGACAAATCTAGTAGTTTTAATTGGAATGAGATGGCACTCATACCAGTAGGGTTTCCTCGTCTTTAGGGACACGCAGTGGGATTTCACCATTTTCCTTCTCTTAGAGGAAGTGATTTTGAGTAAGCCCTCTCCCGTTGTTATTGGGACTAAACACATTATACACTAGTCAGTTGGGACCTCCTGAGCAATGGGGAGAATGTGGGAAACTAAGATGTGGAGAGTTGTATCTGAACCCTTAACGTTACAAACTCAAAATAGGAAATCATTTAAAATTTGAGAGGTTTCTTAAATCCAAACTTGTGTTTTCCAAAGGTACTTGAATTTCTTTGGATTTTGATTTCAATCCAAGGTTGAGAGAGAATACTTTGACCTTATTTATCTTCAATTTAATAATCCAAACTTGGGGGTTATTTCATATTTGTATTTCAGGAATTATGGTAAAATTAAAAAAATTACGTTGATGATTGTTTACACCCTACCAGGTGATTGTGGAAATCTTATTCTACCGTAAGTCTTGTTTCAAGTGTTCTCATGGGGGGTGTTTAATAATCCCTTCTAATTATGCTACACTAGAAGGCATACTATATTGCAAGCATCATTTTTCCTAGCTCTTCAAGGAAAAGGATAGTTACGATCATCTCATTAAGACTGCTTCTATGAAACGAGCAGCTGCAGTCCTCGAGGTAGAAAGTGTAGTACCTGAGATATAAGTTTATTGTGAGCTCGTTACTTGATTTCCATTTGTGTTTGTATTTTGAAGAGTTTACACAGTATTCTAGTTTGTTGGGAAAAAGTATTTTATGTAGGGTATGTGCATCTTTGTAAAGTAAGTAGTCAAATCTCTGTGGAAAGAATCTCAGACATCAATTTGGTGTCTGGCTAAGAAGTGACTGATTTTGAATGGAAATGCTCTGCACAAATGTAAATGGCTACATAGATAGATAATGTCCCTTAGTTTGAGGACCTGTGAATTTTTGCTAAAAACATCTTGTCTTATTTACAGAGTCAGAATTCTATCAATATAATAAGGTATGCACTTTGACATTATCTTCCTCGGTGTTTTGTAGAATCAACGACGATACTCTTCATATAGTTAATTAAATTTTGCATTTGTTTTCTGGAATGCAAGGGTGCAAGATATACACATGCACAATCGAGAGCTCCATCTCTGATTGTATCAAAAACTACAAGAGAAGTTCCTACTCCATGAATGGAAGAGAATCCCATATAGTCCTCTAAACCTATTTCCTTTTTCAATTCACCCATGTCATTTACCATGGGTCCTTCAAATCCAACAATGAGAGAAGTGTGAAGTGAAGATAATGGGGTTAAGGAAGGATGTTGAATTGCTTTGCACATAAGGAAGTTGACATCACTCATGTCTGTAAAATGTTATCAATTCTTTATAGAAGTATCAAGTGCGTTTTAGCATCATCTGGCAAGATCCAAAAAGTTCATTGTTTCATTGATATGGTGGTTATTTATAATAGCAGAATTATAGTAACCTTCACGTCCACAAGCAACCAAAATAAGGATCAGGGAAAGAAAACATAAATAAACATATTGAAATCATCAAAAAGTTTATCAACAATAAAGGGTAAATGAATTGATATATATTAAAGTTATTTACAGCTGGTATAACCACACCTATATCTACGAAACAATTGCTTTCCTCTTGTATACGTGTATGTTTGTACAGTTCTTTTAAAGGTAAGAAATATGCCATGAACAAGACTGCTTACACTTGCAAAAAAAAGTTCATAGAACACAAAAATCCATGCTAAAAAGTAAAGTGGGCCTATAGAAACCAAGAACTACAACTGAATTACAAAAGCATAGTGTGAAAGCTACACGAAAATCTGAAAAAGCTACAATTATTCAAAATACAAAATGCATAATGGAAATATGGAATTGGAAATCCTTACCAACAAGATGATCAAGAAGGTGGTTGCCAACAAATATTCTGCAGTCAATCAAAGTTTTAACAGAGTAATGCTCCAAGTGATTTCCCAGATGTTTGAGAATGATAGTGGCTTTAAGCCCAGGTGTTGTTAAAGCTACATACATTGGTGTACCTTGTAATGTGCAAGCATGTGGTTACAGTTCATCAACATCAATACTAATGTATAGCAACCTGTGGTTACAGTCCATCAACACCAATACTTATGTACAGCTGAAAGTATAGAACTTACAAATCATTAATTTACAATGATATGACATACAAAATAAAACCTTCTGTGCCATTTAATCATAAAAGAGACCCGATCCTCTCTTTGGAAATTCACCAATTGTATTTGCCAACCCTAAGTGACGGACATTGTAGTATAAGGTCTTGTATTTTAATTTATATTGGTTTGTAAAAGAAAGGTAACTTGTTTAGTCTATATTGGCAGTATTTATTATTATTATGGTTTGCAAAACTTTCGAGAATACATATATTGTCAGCTATCATAATTGTGTCATTGTTTGCAACCAAGTGGAAAATAATCAAGTTCTTCTATGTATTCATGTTGTGTATTTGGTTTGAAGGAGTTTTATTGTCCTGTTTTTAGTATATTTATTACTTTTATGAAAGCATTACTTTATTAGCAAAAAAATTGACTTGTCCAGTTTTTTTCATTGGATTGTCTACCATTGGTATTTGACAATATTGTGTTCTAATTCATTTAGGTTCCATCGCTTGAAATCTTTAAAAATCCAAGCAATAATAACAAGGATCACTAGGATTGCTGTAAGCATGATGTGTTTTCAAAAGTACGAACTTCATACATGTATTGTTCTATCACATATGTTATTATAAAATAGAAATGATCATATGGTTAAGTTCTTTTCCCGGTTTATATTAAAATTTCAGTTATCTTAATCATGAGTAGGTTTTATTTTTTAAATGTTGCTTGGATCATAGTTATATATCACAATTACCTTCTCTTTGGTCTTTATAGTGCGGTATCAAGTGTTATGTTCAATATTATCAAATTTGAAGTCCTTTATGCAACTCAATAAAATTTTCAATTTTTGATAAATCAATAAATCCATGTCAACCTCAAAGCGGGTCAAACGACTGAATTAGATGTTAGAAGAACTGAGGTATTGGGAAATTCGGCAAAAATTATTCAGTGCAAATTTCATTCATATATTGCTCGGAAAGAATTTCTTGCTTTGCGCAATGCTGCCATTAATCTTCAAGCCTTATGGAGAGGTATTTCATGTTCATGTATTTGTAGGTCTGCTGGTTCTAAATGTTTATGCATTTTGAGTACACCTGTTGTTTGTTGGAATTGTTTCTTTTTGCCATGTTAAATCTTGTGAAATTACTATGTACATTTTTCAGTTATTTTTTTCTCTTTTTAGCGTGAAACAAAATTTATTGCTTAGCATGTGTTGTTTGTAGGTAACCTTACTCACAAGCTTTATAACAACATGAGGAGAGAGGCTGTTGCAGCGAGGATACAGAATCACATGCATAGATATAAAGCTCAGAAAGCTCAGAAGCACATACAGTGCAGATAGAGAAGCACACGCGCAGATAGAAAGCTTAGAAAGTAGGCCATTGAGTATGAAGAGCCTGTTGCTGAGGGTTTCAAGCTGCCAAGTATGGTTTTGAAGATGCCGCAGGATCTAAGTATGGCTTAGTAGCCAAGTACAAGTGAGATGGTTTAGCCATTGTAATATTTTGAAAAGTAATCGATGTACTATATGATTTTCATGTAAAGTTATATGGAGATAGTTTTTAAGAAAACTTATATTTATTGTAATACTTGGCATTTCAAATTATATACTTTGTGCAGTTTAAAACTTATATGGTTGTACTTTATATTATTTATAAGTGTTGTAATTAACTAATTAATGTGACATTGCATAATTCATATGTGTATTAGATGATGATAAATAATGTATGATTCTTTTTTTTAATTTAAACATAATATGATATTAAAAAATTATATTGATTAATAATGGACACCATTAAAACTATTAAAATATAATAACCACACATAAAATGACTAAAAATGACTAAACTAGTGACCAATAAATGAGATTAATGACCAAAATTTGCATATAAAATGACCAAAAATCGAGAGATGCGTGACCAAACAATGAGATATAAATGAAAAAAATTTGCATATCGCTGACCAAAAAGTAGTTTTGGTGGCTAATTTACGATCTTTTATTACGTGACCAAATTTGGCCATATTATAGCTTGTCACGTGGTCATTAATTTGGTCATAAGTGTGGTCATATATTTGGTCATTGATTCAAATATATGACCAAATTAATGACCAACTGACAAGCTATAAATGACCAAAATAAAAATGACCAATTTTGGTCACGTGATAAAAGACCGTAAATTAGCCACCAGCGATCGCCAAACCAAAAGTGGTCATTGATATGCGGATTTTGTTCATTTTTTTGGTCACTAATCTCTCATTTTCCACTAGTGAACATTTTTATCTCCAGAAGTAGCTCAAAGAGCAGTGCATCACCTCAGTAATGCAAAACTAGGAGGTTTGTCTTTGTCTGTCAATCCTTTGAAGGTATCTCCTATAATGGACCATAAGAGATATGTATTTCCAATTGTCGAAGAAATTCTTAAATGGCCTTGGTAGCAGAGTATGGGATTTGTTATCATTCGGTGTGATCCTAATGATGTTAACTGAATTTCATTATCTTGCTCAGGCATGCTCATAGAAATATCTCATGTTCATTGTAGGCGTGGAAAATCCGATGATTCCATTTTTATGTCTGGTCTTCATACAAAGGTGACTAAAGACTAATTAAGGCAGGGGCATTTTTTTGAAGCTTTTAGGAATGCCAGGGAGCCTCTACTCTGGTGGTTTTAGGAAATTAATTACTTCAGTGAGGGATTTGGATGTCCTTCCAGCGTTTGATTTTTCATATTATGTTTCCTTGTAGACTTGATTATAACTTGTTTTGAGAGATTACAATGAGGTTCTATTTCATTTTCATTTTCATTTTCGTTTTCGTTAAACTTGGATTCTAACTGAGGTGACATTGATTCAACTTGGAAAAACCAATGGTTTTAGGGATCATGATAGATCATGACCTAGTTTGTTCAGAAACATTATTAAGCTCCCAAAATCCATTTGGACCATGTATTGTTGGGTTCATGTTTTCTTGTATATGTTTTAGCCTTTAAGGGCACAATCTTATGATGTACTTATATATTGCTACTGTTATAGGCCACTTACATTAATTGGTGTGAAATTCACAATGTGTCTATTTTTTAGCTAAAGGAATCCATTTAGTATCATTATCACATCAACCAGAAATGCAAGGTCCCAACTATACCAGTTATTCATTTATATTTAAAAAACCAAAGCTTTCCTTGTCGAACATCCTAGTTTGGTGTTTTGGTTAAGAGTTATTATTCATAGGTTAAAGGTTCTAAGTTCTTAATAGAGATTAGGCTTGCAGGTTTGGAATATTAGTCAACTAGTATGTTTTTATCATTTCTTATATTGGACTCTAATGCTTGTGGGTTTTCATCAAAAAGAACAAGAGTAAATTTTAAAAAGAACAAATACCTTTGATCACCTCTATGTTTTTTCATCTCTTGTTTTTTCATGGAAAACATTCTCCTCTAACTTCATTACAGTTTTTGTCCCCAATCCTTGGCAGTTATTCCCCTCAAATTCAAATCCTAGGTATTTCAAACTATATTCCTCCAGAAAGAAGGCATACATGGGTTGAGGCTTATGCTACACTTGATAATACACAGAGAAAAGAGAGGTATGAAGGTAGCCATTGTTATAGAAAGTGATTTAATGTTTTGGTGATGGTTGGTTTTAGGTTCCCTTCCGTTCCTGTTGTATTTTGAAAGTTAGTAGTTACATGTGATTAGCATAGATACTTTTGTACACTTTAATGAAACTATTCCTTGATCTATCATCCAACAAAAGGAAAAAAAATGTAATTTGAAACGCAACTGAATTAATATAATACTTACACTTGTCTAAGCTTTTTTTCTTTTTCTAAATGAAACTCTATAGATAGTGACACACCATCCAATTTCATTGTTGTAGTACCATTTATCTTCCCCTTAAATGTTGATGAACGTGCCACATTTTCTGATGAAGGTTCAGTTCCATATTTTACAGGGGAAACTTGCTCATGCTTGGGAATGGACAACTGCTTATCTAATTGCCCTTGGTTAAACTTCTCTGAAATAGAATTACCATGATATTTCTTAAGGCCTATGCTATTTTTCTTTGTTGGGGTCGCACAATATTTATTCACCCTCATGCCCTTTGACTGGTAATCATATTGCTCAGCCTCACCCTTTTGTGCAGCATAAGCCTTGATCGAAGGTGTGTTGATTGAATTGACTTTCCTTGAAGCTAAATTTTAAACATCTTGCTTCTTTGGAGAAGGAAACACTAGTGCAATCATGTTCTATAGCTTTTTTTCTTCCATTTTTGGATCAACCAAGGATTTAGTAGACATTTTTAGCATGTACAAGCCTCTCATCCTTATCTCCAATCTGCCATTTATCCATATGCTTAGAGGACATTGAATCTTGAAACCATGGATCCATCTTCTTCTTTTCTACCCATTTACCACGTTCTAAAGAAAACCTTATAAAGGATTCATATGAATCTGAAGAAACCACATGTTTTTTACTACCTCCTATTTCTGTTGCTTCTTTTTGGATCAATGAGTCTACTTTGACACATTCCTAATTTCCCTTAATCGACTTCTTGTCATTATCAAATCATTTGGTATAATATTTTTCATCTGCAAAAATCGTGTATGCATTATCCTATCGAGTCACACCAGTTTCCACTGGCTCCACTAAAGCAGTTGCAACCACTGCAACACATGCATACATAGATTCCTGATCCCAGTGAGGTTGTTTAGAGGTAGGAAAGGAAACTTTATCACTCAGTAGGATAATTCACAAACGATATTTATCATCCTTTGGTGGAAAACACATAGGCCTTTCCATAAAAATTGAAGACATCTTCCCATGTAGCAAATCACCTTCAGTTTCAAGATTGTTAGAACTTAATATATTATTAGTTATCAAATGGAATTCATTGAACACATAAGCATTATCCAATGCCATATTTTCTCCATTATTGTCATTGGCACATGCTATGCCTCCTTTATTCAAGCCTTCTACAATTTTCTTGGTTTCATCTTGAGCTTCAATTCTTGCCCTTTTTACCAAATGCAAATGTTCAGCAAAGGTAACTTTCCTTGAGTTGATCTGTTTCATTTTCTTTCGATGATCTACTCCAGATAATTCTTCAACAACATTTTCTTCCATGCAAATATTTATCTTTATTTGATTATCTTCTTCAGAATGGAATTCTGATGCAAATAAGTGTTTGGAACTACCCTAACTTCATTGTATTTAGTCACAAATGTAGAAATCACGTGATCTTTGACATTAGGAACATAATTTTCATGAATACTTTCAAAATATTTTTCACCCTTCAAATTTTCTTTATAGTTTGAAACCTGAATGCTCTATTCAGTGTTTTAATGTTTAAAAGATTCAAAATTGTTGAAACAGATGTGAAATCATATAGAACCTTGATGTTCACATGTAGAAAATGTTCTTGAAGTATTATCTGGAGTATATCATTGGAAGGAAATGGCACACATCAAGCCAAGGAAACTTAACTTTGATGAACATTTGCATTTGGTAAAAAGGGAAAGAATTGAAGCTGAAGATCAAACCAAGAAAATTGTAGAAGGCTCGAATAAAGGAGGCATAGAAAATGAAAATGACAATAATGGAGAAAATATGGCATCGGATAATGCTTGTGTGTTAAATGAATTCTATTTGAGAACTACTAATATCTTAAGTTCTAACAGTCTTGAATCTAAAGGTGATTTGCCACATGGGAATATGTCTTCAATTTTTATGGAAATTCCTATGTGTTTTCCACCAAAGGATGATAAATATAGTTTGTGAAGTGGCCTACAGAGTGATGAAGTTCCCCTTCCTCCCTCTAAACGACGTCACCGGGCTCAAGAATCTAGGTCTGCATGTGTTGCAAAGGCTGCATATGCTTTAGTGGAGCCAGTTTCAACTAGTGTGCCACGACAAGATGATGCATACAAGATTTCTCCAGATGGAAAATCTTCTACTAAATACTTTGATAATCACAAGAAGTATGTTAAGGGAAATGAGGATTGTGTCAAATTAGACACATTGATCCAAAAAGAAGTAACTGAAATAGGAGGTAGGAAGAAACCTGTGGTGTCTTCAGATTCATATCAATCCTTTATAAGGTTTTCTTTAGAGTCTGCTAAATGGGTAGAGGAGAAGCAGATGGAGCAATGGTTTGAAGATTCAATTTCCTCTAAGCATATAGATAAATGACATATTGGAGATAAGGATGAGAGGAGTGCACATGCTAAAATGTCTATTGAATCATTGATTGGTCCAAAATTGGAAGAAAAAAAGCTACAGAGCGTCATTGCACCGGTGTTTCCTTCTCCAAAGAAGCAAGATGTTTCAAATTTAGCTCCAAGGCAAGTCAATTCAATCAGAACACCTCCTACTAAGGCTTATGTTGCACAAAAGGGTGAGGCTGTGCAATATGAATACAAGTCAAAGGGCATCATGGTGAATAAATATCGTGTGACCCCCACAAAGAAAAATAGCAGAGGCCTTAATAAAGATCATGGGAAATCTGGCAAGAACATAGGAGTAATCAGTAAATGCCCTCAAACAACATCAACTAAATGGAAACTACTAGGACACAAATTATAAACACAGGTGAAAGAAAGATAATTATAATACTAAATTCCAGGTCGCTCGAGAAGGGAACATACAACCGACACTCCAAAATGGCTTCAAAGGGGCAGTTTTCCTACAACCATGTACACTTGAAGTTTGCATGTGTAAATCTTGTTTTCATCCCTCCACTCCTCTCTAAGATTTCTTAATACCTCTCCATTCAGAATCTCAATGCCCTTCTCTCTCGTGGTGGCCATCACATAAGAAGAATAATAGAATCTAAAGAATTGATCCCACGACAACTATATCTGCATCTCCATTACCATGGGATTACCCTCACTACCATGACTATTTTCTAGCACTGGCTTGGAGGGGAAAGGCAGAGTCCTGTAGCCCTTTAACAAGTGTTGAAGTTTTAGGGGCCGGTAAGGCATGCTTGATTCCAGTATTCCCTTACATGCTACATCCACAGTATGACTGATGTGTTCCCACAGAAACCCGGACTGATGTGTGCCTATGCTCCCTCCGCAAAAAGCATTTGCATATGGTAAGGATTTGCAATAAAAAGGCACCCAATGTATTGGGATATTTATATAATAAATAATATAAACCCTTATACCCTTATTATATGATCAATATATTGTTTCGATTTTATTTTTTATTTTTTAACCCCCGATATGAATGAAATTGTTACAATATTGGTTTGCCCCCCGTGATTCTCGTGCAACAACACACTCTGCAACATGTATATGGATTAAAAGAGGATCTACACTCACTCTGTGGGTTAAAGGTATGGACTCCAACAATGGAAGCCATGACTATTTCCCAGAACATGACATTGAAACCATGGGTCGTCGTTTTCGTAGGGTAAAGGAAGGACTGAAGGATCATAAGTGTTAGTTGTGTAGGTTCAGAGATGAGAGGAAACAACGTCTTGAGAAAGTGGAGGAAGTCATCCATGAAACTATAGTGGGTTAAATGGAAGAAGCAGAAGATGGGGAAAGCCATCGATACAAGCACACTCAAGCCATTTAGGATCTCTTAGAAATATAGATTCGAGTGGCAATTCAACTAGGAATGATTGTCTTTGAAGCCCAAGTTTGGAAAGAAGTGGAATCCACCACAACATTTCTCATGGCATGTAAGGCCCATGGACCTCCCTAAGCAATTAATTAGCTTCCAAGGGATGTTTGTTTATCTCCTTTTGGGATATTTTGTCTTTATATTTTGACTTATAACTATTAGGGCCATAGTTAGATTTCTTGTATTCCAACTTATTTACAATATGTTTGAAGTAAACTTTTTATCCCCCTTGATGGTTTGGATGTACTCTACTCAATGCTACTCAATGCTTCTGCATTTGGGAATTTTTATAATATAAAAACTCTACTAGATTCTGTTAAAAAAACAGTGAGAGTTATATCATAATGTTTAGGCAACATAATCATTAGATTAATTTCCACATTGTGATAACTGCAATAATGAACAATCAATAATTTTCAATTCATGACTAGTATTTAACTTCACTAAGACTATAAAGATGTTTTTTAAATTAAATGATAATGATGCCCAATAAACATTTAAGATATACAATAAAAAAATAATGTATTTATGTTGAAATTTCCTACTATGATAATATAATTTTGCAGTGTCCAGCACTTCACTACGCGGAGTTAAATTTAAAAATGGTTTGAAAAGAGAAATTCTATCTTATATTGACCTACCCTCCTTTGCGCGTAGAAATTTTTCTACTTATCTTTTTGTTTCAAATCCTCGTCATTGTCAATGCATAGATACAATACCATAAGTCTCTGTTTACAGATAGAGAACATCTGGAAGCCATTTGTATGCACTTTCTAGAAGTGAAATCTCTATATATAACAGACATGTGGAGACAATCTATGTAAGTTGTTCTCTAGATCAGATAGAACCGATGGCCATGGAGATCCTGGAAGAAATATACAACAATGGGATATTCAAGGGAGAATTATCGGTCATTCCAAGCTTCAGATTCTATCCCACAGAAGAGGAACTACTGAGCTTCTATCTCAAAAAACGAATCCAAGTTGGACAACAACTAAAATTTGATATAATTATACCAACCTTGGACATATACATATATGATCCTTATGAGTTGCCAGTTACTTCACTGTTTTGTTCTTCCTTGGTTTGAATTTGAAGATTGTTTTTCATACAATATATGTATTGGTATTGTTGCAGGTTTGCCTATCGAAGTTGCAGATAAACAATGGTTCTTCTTTGTTCCAAGAGAGAGTAAGAAATGCGCTCGACCGACCAGATTGACAGTGTTAGGCTACTGGAAGGCCACAGGTTCAGATCGAGCAATTCAGAACAAGCTCCTTGATTCCATCGGTCAGAAGAAAAATCTTATGTTAATTAATCAAAATGATTTAAAAATACTTTAAAATTCAAAAAGGGAGCACCTCTTAAACATTTTTTTAATATAAATTTGGTGATAGATATCATAAAAAACTACCTTTTTTGTTCGTATTTTTGACATATCTCCTTGTGTTTTTACTCAAATTTTGATCGGGAGAGCTATTGGATGTAGAATCAAATTTCGTTTTCTACGAGTACCCACTCAACGTACTTTTGACGGGCCCGTCTACCCCAAAAACAAGAAATACCTAAAAAAACGTGATGATGACATCATCATCATGTTTTTTCAGATATTTCTTGTTTTTTAGGTAGTGGGGCCCATCAAAAGTATGTTAAGTGGGTACTCGTTGGATGAGGAATTTAATTCTGCATCCAACGAGCTCTCTGGATTGAAATTTGAGTAAAAACACATGGATATATGTCAAAAATACGAAAAAAAGTAGTTTTTTATTTTCTTCTTCCAAAATTAATAAATGTTATTTTATTAATTTTCCTTATGAGGCTCATTTTGAGTTGAAATTTCTTCTAATGAGAAAAAAACATAGAAACAAGTAGTGGCAAGTCGTTTTCAAAATATGGCTATAAATATAAAGGCATAGAAACAAGTATAGACACTCCTCTTCAAAACTTGGCTAAAAATATAAGAATTACAGTTTGAGGTTATTAAAATTACATAATAAATCATTTGTACCATCAAAATTATGATTTAAACATTAAAACAAATTTTTTTTTTTACATCATCAAACAAAAATCAAACCCATAATAAAACATCCTTTCTTTTATCCTACATTGCATTCCTATTATTTGTGGTAGAATCTCTCGAAACTTCAACAATTGAGGTAATCCTAACATCATCTCCATGACGGTAGATAATTGAAGTCTCTCGTGCCATGGATGATGCAAATTGGAATTTCCATTGGATTGAATTGAATAATATCACCGTGCCAAATAATTTTGATTGGCCTTCACTAGATAATATTAGTGGAGCATAAAAGTTTGATTTGATTGGATCGTATCCGTAATGAATGGAAGATCCCCTTCAAACCTTACCCAGTCAAGCTTCGTCACCTTCATTTCTATCTTTAACACTAAACGATATCTGGGCTCCATCTATTTCCATTGTCTTGTGCATTGAGAAGCATTGATTCTATATTTTTTTGTCGGAATCTACTCAAGCTGACTCGTTGAGAATAAGGTTTCAATTTTCCTTGCCCTTTTAGTTTTTACGAAATTCTCTTATTTTCCTCATTTCTTTCTGTAATAAGCTAATATTTTCCTTTGTGGGTCACATAGGTTATTATTTATAATGGAAATACAGATATAGATTGTTCTCTAAGAGGTTTTACCTGCGATTTAAGCTGGATATGTGTTGTTTATGGCCATTGTAGCAAGCGGAAAGATGTTCACGCTTTAATTTCTTTATCAGTGTTCGTTTCATGCTTGAATTTTAGAAAAGTAGATATAATATTGTATCCATGGACTTCTGCAATAGACTGAAACGATTTTTCGAGTTGGAATCATGTGCTTCGAGTCAACATGAAGGCTCACGGAATGAAGAAAATCGAGTTGATTCCAAACACCAGCGCACAAAATTAGAGAGTACTCAAGACAGTTTTGAGGAATTTGTTGATTTAATGAATAGAATTCAATATATGAAAAATACTCAAATGAACTTATGTACTTGGGAGGAGATATCAGTCCAAGAAGACTTGGAAGTCAAAGCTATAAGAACTAGATCTCCACGCCTACCCTCTTTCGAGTGGGAAGACTTCTGTGTACCTGTGCAAAGAAATACATCTAGTTTACATACGAGGCATGATCAGAGCAGTTCCAAAGAAATGGGAGAACAAAGGATTCGACCTACTAACTAAGAAGGATTATTCTTCAGATTCGTATGAGAGGCGCCCTGCAGAAATTTTTGATCTGAGCGTATATGCCTCGTCAAACATACGCACTTTCTAAGATTATATACGTTTGCTTCAATTTTCAATGAAAGTGTGTACAACAAAAAATATGGCTGTAAATGCTTTTTTAGAGGGATGCATTGTATCCTTAACGTTCATAAATCAATATTGGAGCGCTTTAGCATTGAGTGAGCTATAACGCTAAATCCAAAACTCATATCAATCTATGTCCTAACCTCTTTTAAAAAGAATTGAAAACCTAATTATATAAATATGAAAAATTTAAACATGTAATACAAACTGTATATTAGCTGGATGCTCAACTACAAGATGCAAGTATATATTAGGAGTTCGAACGATTTTATTAGGAGTTTGAACTAGACTCCTAGATGTCAAATGCAGTTGGACTAAGCCTTAAGTGATTAGAGTTTAAATTAAGCTAATAGTTGTATAATCATTGGAGTTAAGCTAATAGTTGTATGTAATAGTTATCCAATATAACTAACTGTGATTAGAGTTGAAGTTAAGCTAATAGTTCTATAATCATTGGAGTTAAGCTAATCGTTGTATCTAATAATCGATGGAGTTAAGCTGGTAGTTGTATATAATAATCAAATAGTTGAAGACTAATTTTAATTTTTACGGACTACCACTAATTTTACTTATCACATGTTCATTAAGCTTTTTTTTTTAAATTATCGATAGTACACTTGTCTCATTCTCCTTTAATCTTGGACTATGCCCATAGAATCAATATGGATAGTACAATTGTCCCATTCTAGTCCATATATTTAAAAGAATAGATGGTAGTCCACCCCAAAATTCTAAAATCTATAAGCCTATCGACTTAATAAACAAAAACAAAATTTGGTTTTCAAGGAACATATAGGTCAATACTTGCATGTTGGAGGGGAGCTCAGAAAAGTAGATGTGAGCTGATTCTGTTCATAGAGGTTTTAGAGGTTTTGTTGTAGGGAAAGTGTTCTAATAAGAGTCATAAAGGTCACTCACTTTACATCTTTACATTGCATTATGTGAGTGTGTTTTGAAATCGTGTTATTATGTTTTAATGTGGAATAAACCTCAAAGGAAAGTTGTCATTAAGATGAGAGTGAGCTGTGTCTCACAAGACATACAATGTGTATCTTGAGTGGGCCTAATGGTTAAGAACATGTGTTATCTCCTTGGAGGTCATAGGTTCAAAACCGGCAGGGGGTAGAGTTGCTCATTGGCCTGTTGTGACAAGGCTAGAAGGGTAGGCGACCCCTGGGATAGAGGCTCAGCTTGATGGGTTTTGGGACGTCTCGACCCTTGCTAAGTCACAAGTTATTGGTATATCCAGCTTGCAGGCTATTGGATATACTCTTGGGAGGTTGTTGTTCCCATGGTTAAAAAAAATATGTATTCTTACTGTGATAGTGAAATACTCATCTCCTATCTTCTGTTGTGCATAATTTTGAGATTGAACACCCTTACAGATTGCAAGCACAAGCAAATCCATTAAAGTTGTTATTCGCCCGAGGGTTTATCTAGCCAGTAACGACTCCTTATGCTCTTATGTATACTTATCACCATTATATATTTCATTATTTTCAATAGGATTAAGCAAATTAATGATTACGTTCCATCCATTACTCAAATTTTTCAAAATTTCAAATCTCTATGGTTAAAGAAATAACATGGCCGAGAAATAATATGGAGTTCACTTCTCACCAATCTCGTCCTATAGAATTATCTACAAATACAACAATTTTTCTCTTAAAAATTCCATTGCTATGCACTTATAAACTTGATTAGGTACCCACAAATATTTTCATCTAAGTCTACATAGTGTATATCCTAGAAATATGATGGAAGTCTACCATGCCATCTAACTTTGCATATGGATTCGTACATAACTTCGAGTTTAGTGTTTACCCTAAGTAAATCTATGTGTAATAAGCGCAAAATAAGAAGTTATATATATATATATGAACGCGCATGTTTTCGACATTTCATTCTTTCCCTTTTACCATTTTGAATTTTGCTACTCTGATCAAAATTATGTTTTGTGCACCTAAAATCCAGTTGTTAAGATTGGTCCATTTCCACCGATTTAAAGTGTTTTCAGATAGATTGAACTTTGAACACTAAAGGCTTTGAGCTTGACATTTATTTGTGTTGCATTTTGGTTCGCTGGATTCCAACGAAGCGTACGCGCATTTTATTTTGTACTTATCTGGTTGGTTAAATATTATTGGTTTTTCTTTTCAGTAGTGTTACTATTTTAATCTGTTTCTGTTTTATTTGTCAACAAGACCATGAGATTCTGATTTATCTTTTAGATCGTCAAAAAATTGCGTCATAGAGTAAGTGCTAAACTATACGATGAAGTCGACATTACTAAAAGAGGTAAACAAGTAGCATCTTTCAAAAATAGTAATGGATTATAAAAGCACGTAGCTAAAACATGTTGAGCAGAAGTGAGTGGTATCTGTCTCAATATTGATGTACACTAGCAACAACAATATTAATAAGATTAATATGTTTGGAATACACTGATAGGTATATATTTGTTGGAGACCCATGTAGGCTCAGTTACCTTTGATGCCCTTGGTGTTAGTTCACTTCGTAACTGAGGGCATTCCTAACCACCACTATGGCATGTTTCCTCATTTTTGCTAATCACGATAGACATTATGTATTGTGATCTTTCTCACATATCAATACAGAATTTATTCATTCCTTCTCTTTAGTTTTCATTATTTTTCTCATTTGCAAGTTGTGCGTTCTCTCTTGCTAGCTAGATCTTTCTGTGCAGGTGTTCAAGACTCATATACATGGTATAAGAGCTTTGCTGCTAGGACAAAAGCACACTAATAATTTTTATTTGCAGGTACAGAAGATTGAAAATCATTGAAAAAATGGAGTTTCCAAAGGAAGTTTTTCTCACACCATACAATTACTTTGCATTGGAAGCAAAGATGGAGATATTTCTTCAAAGCAGAGGATTGTATAGGAATTCTATGGCCATGGAGGTTGAGCCTACAACAACCATAGAAAAGTCCAAATACCTCAATTGAATGTATGAGGACTACGGAGCCCTCTGCATGATCATCTCCCTTGAGTTTCTTTTTCATATTTCTTCTTGCAAAAATCCCAATGAAGTTTGGACCACCATGAAAGGACTCTTTGGAAAGAAAGATGAGATGAAAGTCCACATGCTCGAAGTGGAGTTCTTCTCTTTGTGTCCATGAAGCTTTGAAAATATACAAGATTTCTTCACAAGATACAAGGATTTGCTGCTGCAACTCACACTACTACATAGAAGGGGTTGTTAAGACATTATTTGAGACAATATTTGTGTAAATTGTTTCAATTTAAGACAAAAAAAAGTTTGTGTATTGTCTTAAGTACTGTCTTTAAGAGGGTGTCTTAAATCATTTTCTTAAACTATTGTCTTAAACTGTTGTCTTAAATTTAAGACAATAGTTTAAGACAAATGCTTAAAGAAAATACTTAAGAAAATACACAAACTTTTTTTTGTCTTAAGTTGAGACAATTTACAAAAATATTGTCATAATATACCCTCTATGTAATAGCGATATAATGCAACTATTTAGGATAGGGCGCAGTGGAATCGAACCACCAATCTTCTGCATTATATAATGGAGATGCTCTACCCTTGATATAGCACCTTGCAACTTCATATACAAGAAGAATATTTGTATTTTTTAGAGTTTTTTTAAGCATAGAGAAATAGCTTGTTGAAACAAGTCAAGGTATGGAAGAGTGAAACAAAGTTTGATTTACTCTAAACAAACTAATGGAATCAATTGTATGTGTATTGGCTCATAGTTAAGCATGAAACACAAAGGATCTGGGACCATAGGAGGCACATGTGTTAAGATGAGGCAAGATGGATGGTCATACAATGCTCATTGATGGTACATTGGAACCATAAATTCCATAATAAGAAAAGTACAACCACAGAAACATGTGTTAAGATGTGATAATGGCTATTTTAACAATTCTAAATGTTGATGATCAAACTTGCTCATTTGAAAAGGCTACTACACTTTCTTACAATAAGTTCTAAGCTAAAAAAATAAAAATATTTATTTTTTCTAACATATAGCATTCCTTGCATCAAGTCTGGAACTTTAATGGTATAGAAATTTTTTTAACTTAACGATTAGGATCTTGTAACATAAACTGTATATTTTCCTCATCTACTCATTCCTCAAGTCAAATATCAAACTTTAAAAGTATATCATTTGATGAATGTACAAATCAGATACACTATGAAAATCAAAATGCAACCAGAAAGAAGCTCAGGGATCTACATCTCATAGCATAAAACATATCCGCCAAACTAAATAATTTGAAAGGATAAAATACTTACCAACGTTATTCCCAACGAATACCTTAAATGGAGAAAACATTTTTCACAAACCCTAGAAACTTTCTTCTATTTGGAAAATTTTTCTTCTATATATAAAATATGGAAACTATTAAAAGATAAATTGCAGATCATAACATGGAAACTATTAAAAGATAAATTGCAGATCATAACAGATTTTATTAATAGTCTGTAGTGTTCTTTGAATCTGATTTCAGGTTATTGTTATTATGTGGTAAATTTAAGAAAATTTTAGTGATTTAAAAGTTCTATAATTTATCGAACTTTTATCTGATTAGTAAAGCTCCTAAAAAGGTTGTTGTTCATTATTTATAAAACTGGAATTAACTTGTCAACCAGATTTGCTAATAGTCCATACAAGCACTCATCTACAAAATCCTTATTGAGACTAATAGCCCATAGGGAAGCCTCCATTGGCTACAATATTACATGCCTAAACACCAGAGTGTTTGGAAAAGTGAAAATTTCTCTGCTTAATTCTTCTTTCCTCCCACCTACGGTTTAATACTCAAGTTTCTTCATATTTAACGATTGTAAATGAGAGAGAGTGCCACAACTTTGCATGATGTGGTATTAAAAGTTGTGGAGCAAAACTGAAGCCAGTAGGACAATCTATGATAAAAACCAACCATATGCCAAAATGGTAAATGAATAGAGGACAAGAGGAAAAAGATATATTCATTTTAGCTCACTTGCGCAATTAAAGTGAATTATGATTAAAAGAGAAATGGGGACGATGATCCTCTACAAATACACATGGGAAGTCGCACTTATAGTATTTTTGGCAATAAACAAACTGTTATATTTGTGACTGAATTTGTTTGTTATGACTAGTAAGTCCAAATAATTGATATCAATGTTGTGTTATCAAAGGAATCCTATGTGTCTTTGACCCTTGAGAATGAAGATATATGTTTTTATCATAGTTGGCTCACCATTGAAGATAATCTCGCATGAAAAGAAAAAGAAAACTATGAAAAAAGGCCACGTAATGTGCATTCATTGTTTCAAAAGTTGGTTGAAGTACAACCTTCTATAGATTAAAATATTAGTTTTGATGCCATACAAAGTGTGTTAATACAATATTTTATGAATGTTTTGATTTGAAAAAACCATGATGCATGGCAATCAATTGATGTATTAGAGAGTATTGAAGGTCCATTACAGACTTACTGAATCTTCGTATGCGTATAGAAAATGTGTCAACTGAATTCCCACACTCAAATTGTCACCATAACAGCCAGAGTAAAAATGTTTGTAAATTTTGGTGTTGATTCATATATATCTATATGCTAGGAGTCGGTATACAACAACAAACCAGATGTTTGAATTCTTGCATGGAAAATCTACTTTTGTTGTGGTGAAAGCAACAGAGAATACATAAGGGAACTAGTTGGAGAGGTTTATCTATTTGACATATTAACTTACAAAATAGTCAACCAGAGAGAAAACATGGGAAATGGGTGAAAATGGTATTCCATGATCGAATACAAGAACCCATGATCAACAACAATTCTCTGTTAAGAACTAAAAGTCAAGATAGTCAGAGAGAATTTTTTTTCATCGAATGCCAAAATTCAATGTTAAATGGATGTTGTTTATGCTAGAAACCATGCTCCATGGTGTTCACAGATGCTTGGAAATAATCATGAGAAAAATAGAGATCCATTAAAGTCGCTAAAAATATTAGCATTTATGTTGAAGTTTAAATTTGTATGTCCTTAAGTATGCGGTTTGCTCACATTTTATTTTCCTGTAAGATAGACAAAGTACCCTCAAGCATTCTTAGGAAATTTTCCATCTCTCACATAATTTGATTGATATAGAAAGATAGCTATCGAATCCTAAACCAATTCCTGCAGGTATGGAATATTAGTATTAAAGATATCTACAATTGTGTCTAGAATTTGTTTTTAATGTTGGCTGGGAATTGTTATTTCTACTAAGAAAAGATCCTTACTTTCAATTTTACAATATTATTTTTTTATAGAGGCACAATACACAATGTAAACAATTGTGGTCGCTAATAATAACTTATTGGACATACCAATAAAGATTAAACTCATTATAATCCATTACATTAGATAGTTTGTTTTAATTTTGTTATGCAGTAGGCATAGCTTGGTTTTTATTAAATCTTGTACACAAAATAGATTCTGTAAAGAAAAATGTTACGACGTAGACTAGTTCTAATGCTTGTCATGGATGTTCATGTTAAACAGTTAACCAATTACTTGAGATGCTTCCATTGTTTGGGGTGGGCGTAAACCTGGTTCTATTCTTGACAAGATTATTGCATGATAACAATGTATTTGTTGCAAATAATGTTAGAAAATGGGATGGAAAATTTTATATATTTTAATACTTGGGATACTAGAGGACACATACTCTAGTTCTCATGTTGCAAATAATGTGGGAAAATGGGATGGAAACTTTTATATATTTTAATACTTGGGATGCTACAGGACGCATACTCTAATTCTCATGATTTTGGTAGGGGTGAGTTATATGCTGACAAATTTTCTCTTCTACAAACAAATGTTCCTAGACTTGGTTGATACAATTCCATACAGATATATCAAGCATTTAAGAAGATTAGTGTTGTTTTGGCTCAACTAATTCTCTTGTAATCCTAAGAAACTATTAAAATATTTTTGTACATGTCAAATATTATATTAGCTATATTTATTAATTTTTTTGTCATTATCATCTCAAGTGCTCTTACTAAATCTTACTAACTACATAAACAGAAGTGTAAGCTTCCAACAATCATTATCTTTGGGAATTGGAATATTCTATTTAGCAATCTACAGAGATGTCTAAGTTGAATAATACGATGAATCTCTAGGGTCAACTTTTAACTGTGTCAAACCTAGAGATAGTGTGAACTATTTATGATATCGGTGATTCTCTAACATGAGTTGTACATATATCATCCTCTTACCAATATTCATGGATGAGCCCTTCATTTTTTTCTTCATCGGAATGACTTACAATTTATGAGAAGGATTTGGACTTATTTGCAATGTATACATTGCAAATTGATCAAATGGGTGATATACAAAATTGGGGAACTTTAGATAAAGTTCATGGCTATGTGAAGCTATTGAGAGAAACATCTATGTAGGCCAGCAGCACTATTTATAATTTCCATCTTGCGATGAATAACCCATTGAGTCAGTTGATCAAGCCTTGATGAACTCTATGTGCCTTTGGAGGAGGATTATCCTATGACTAGTGACTAGGTCCATATTGTTGAACAAAGGGTTAGAAAAAAATTTCTAACACTAGGCTTTATCGTGTTCAAGAGCATTTAATCAAGCCTTAACCTTGCATTGGGGTTCATAAAGCATGACTTGAGAATTTTCTCATACACATAACTTTCCCCATAAAAAATGGTAACACAAGACACTTGATCGATGTCAGTTTCACACAAGGACAAAATGTAAAATTGTAACAAAATTATACACAACCCAAACCTGAGATCTTGTGCATGAAAGATCTATTGATTTGCAGAGATAAATTTAGCACATAGATTTCTCTTCTTACAATTATAGCACTTGGTAAAAGGAAAAGTCCAATAGGATAAAAAATAAGTATAGAACCTGAATACATCATTAAGTGTTAATCATCAAGACAAGATGGAATTTATATGCCCCTCATGGATGAATATCATAAAATATAATGATACCCACTACATTTATCACCTAAATAAAAATTACAAGGCCACAACAATTACAAAACTACCCATAGTTCCATTGATTTCATTGGTTCCACTCATTTCACTAGTAAACATAAATGATCTACTATAAAAATATGAAAACATCGATACAAGCACAATTCTAGTATAGAAATTGAAAGGAGTGGATATAATCAGAACCTTGTAGCATTGAATTACATCCCCTCTCTCTTTGTGAAATATTATAAAAATTCATTAAATCATTCTCATCCTTTTCAAACATGGAATGTAAATCCAACATAAACATGTATCCATAGACTTAATTTGCTAAAAAAAAGTTAAATAAATGAATATCACAGAAAAAACTAAACTTGCAAGAACCCAGTAACTCTAACCATGAAAAACTGAAATAAGTAAATGTAACATAGAAAAATATGTAGTCATCAAAGAGACAAGGAAAGAAAATTTTATGGATGAGAGTCTCTCTTGTAGGGGATAGTTTATAGTTCAGTGTTTAATGGAAATAGCCCTCATATCACACAAACGAATCAAAGATTCAATAATGTATCAAATAATTGCCTCAATAATTGTAAATTGTAAATAAAGGTCCTCAAATGTACTTACCTATTTGTTGTAGCAATGATTGCATATATGATAAAGGGGGGTGCTCATTCCTTGTGGAGTTAATGATATCAACATGAACAAGCGCTATTCCATCTACAGGAAGGAAGGAGTTGCCACTGTTTCCTCCAAATATATGTGACATCAATATAAAATGTTGTACTATGTCCCATTCTTCCTTATATTATTATTTTATTCCTAGTAATTAATGTTAATTCATTGTTGGTTCAATGCTTTGGCATCTTAGTACCTTCAGCACTATGGAAACTCACTTGGCACCAATGTTCTTCCTCAAGGGAAAACAAAGAAAATGCAACCAAAAGCGAGAGAAATTGAGCATGAAATGCCATACCCATTGTCCTTCCAATGTTCTAAATAGGTAAAACTGAAGAAATCATTAATTTTTTTGCTGAGTGTGATTGCTTTCCACGCTCCTTGTCCAGAGTTCCCTCGGCATCATTCTTTATAGCAAATTCACCAAGTTTCACCACCTCAACAGTCCATATTCAAGAACATGGCTCTCAAAAGTTATTGCTACCAAGGAAACCCAATAACTTTCATAATACACCAAACACAAACAAATTCTAACAAACAAATATCACTTGCGAAACAAGCCAAGAAAAATACTAAGTAAGCATGCTCAGCACCATTAGACAAACTTGACAAAATTGGATGAAGGATATGCCATTTGTATCTGGTTAGACATCATTTGGTTGGGTATTAGTCCACACTATCATAGGTTACTGCTAGATATTTACCTATCTGACAAACAAACCTGAAGATGCAACTATAGTTGTGGTTCTTATAACCACAATGCTCAATTGGGAGGGATCGCAGACAATTCTCAAGACCTCACAATTGTAGCCAAGCTCAGGTTTGATTTTGGGTTCAAGCTTGCGTTTAATCAAGTGGGAATCATGATCATGGTTTCAAAGGGTTTTGTGGGTTTGGGAAATCTAGGGGTTGTGGAATTTGCGCATGGATTTGTGGTGAAGATCATTACATCAATTAATATGTTGGTTTATTATTCGACTTCTACCAGGAAAATATAGGACATGGCAAATAAGCTCATGGGTGAGCATGGAACTTCCAAATTTAAGCGTGAGGGGTATGGGGTTGGGGTTTGGCACATCCATCCCATGTTTAAGGGAAAGAAAAAGAAAAAATCCTATCAAAGGGTTTCCATGTGCAAGAGAGGTGAAATTGAAGTGTCGTGTAATGGACGAAAAGTAGAGAATATGAATTAGAGAAATTTGAGGTTGATTTATTCATATATTATGACTTTGCATCAAGGGAGAAACCAAAACCATCAAACTAAATGGGAAATTGTTTTAGAAAACGTGGATTTTAATATTGTAATGTACAGGCTGATTCAAGGATTAGTGGATACAATGAGGAGAAGTTGCATGAGTTTGATTAGCTATAAAGGCATAGATGTCAGTGGCTATATTAGCCGTGACCAGTTAAGAGTAGATGAGAATTACTGGTAATAGTAGCATTGAATATTTATGGTTTTTTCACAAGGACTTCACTTAGTGAACATCTCACATAGCAAGTGCGATCGTGGGATATTAAAGAATACCCTTAATTTCCAGAGATATTGAGCCAAACTCTTTTTGTTGAAACCCCCTCCCAATACTTAAAACCTCATCCCCACCCATTTTTATACCTCAATCCTTATAAACCACCCTACCCACCCCCACCTTAAACCCCTTATCCCCCCAATACCTGCAATATATTGGTTCAATTTTTAATAATTTTAAAACCCACAATATGAACTAATGTGATAGGATATTGGTCAACAAATGAAGCCCCCATGGGTTTTTTTAATCACACAACTCATGAAAGATCTGGCAGGAGGAAACAATTCGGTGCCAAGAAACACAAGAATGATGATATATCAAGAGCTCGATAATGTACAGGCGTTTCTTGGGTTCTATGCTAACCAAAATGCACAACAAGGTATATAGGGTCTATGCATTGTTTAGTTTTTTATAGTTAACAAACCTAGTAATGCAATGGTAATGCCCATATACCCACATACTAATTCAAATAAGAGTTAAAACTTAGTAAAGGAACATAGGATTCTAATGTAAAAGTATGCATTTAAAATCTTGAAAGCACCCTTCGTTTTTAGGATTTTAGACTATTGTACTAAGTAGTTTTCGAATCTTTTATTGGCATATTTGAATATTTTGAAGTTGGAAATAATTTCATTCAATAGATGCAAGGGTAGGTATTTAAAACCCTGAAAGAAAAACTCGGAGAAAGACAAGCTTCACTTATCAAGGGAGGGAAGCCATCTTCTCAAACTCAGGAATAGACTCATGACTTGATAGTGCCTATTCCCATGAGTATTGATTTACCTCTTTCAAGATCAAAGGATAGATAGATCTCCCCCTTAAGTGGGACGGTGGGTAGTTTCTTAGAGGAATCTCATAAAAAAAAACCTTTTCTTTGACCCCTAGGTTGGGGGTGTAGATTTGAGAACTGGTATTTGAGTCAAGAAAGAATCGAAAAAGTGATAGCTGAGAAAAGTGATTGGTGGGAAATGAAATTTACATTGGTTTGGTATTATATTTTTGAGTTGCTTTCAGCTTAAAGCATCGATGGAAAGATGTATATGGTAAAGGCCCTTGCTTCTGCACAGATCAATTCAAATAAGAATTGCAAAAAGAAACCAAAAAAAAAAAATCCTTTTAACTTTGCAAGCCCGATCTCTCCACTGCATTGTCTGCTTGAACTCTATATCTCTACTCTACATGCCAAACCCTAGTTACCATTTCCCCATATTTACATTTTCTTCCATGCTCGCAAGTAGCTTTTCTTAGTATCTGTTATTATCTTTTCCCAGTATTTTCTAAGCATTCCTTTATTACCTTTTACCAGCATAAATTTTCTATTCAAAATAATAATTAAAAATATAAATAAAATGAAGTAACGAAATTTAAGAGGAAATTATAATTTTGTCTTAAATAAGTGTCTCAAAAAGACCCTCCTTGTAGTAGTGTCAAGGGTTGTGGGGTTGATAAATATAAATAGGTAAAACAAATAGTTCTATCTATCTTCTCCAAGCTTGGAATGGAGTACTTTGTTTTTGTCTCCATGTTTCAATCAATGAGGCTCTCCTCTAGAAAGAACTGGACCATGCCCACTCTTGATGCTTTTATTGAATCTCTCTATGGGGAACAAGACAAGCTTATTAGTATGGAAAAATTCAAGGGATCCAAGGCACATGCTCTTGGTGTGCATGATGGAATTCATAACCCAAATTAGAGATTTAAATCCAAATAAAAAGGAGATGCACACACAAATCAAAAGAAGAAAGGGAACACCAAACCCTTGAATGATTCCTCCAGATCTAAAGGTGAAAAAGGGAAGAAATGGGAGAAATGCACATATTGTCAGAGAGGATTCCATCTAAAATCCTCATGCAAGAAGACGTAGATAGATTAGATGGACCAGATACTTTAGAATCACAACCTTGGGGATCACATTCCATAGGGAACCATGAAGAATCCTAAAGACTATACTCCCGGGAAAGGTAACTCTAGCCATTCTTTGATTTCCATTAATTCATCTCCCTATGCCTGGATTGTAGATTCGGGCGCATCTCACCACATGGCTACCACAAAGGAAGCCTTCCCTTCATTGGATGCATGCAAAGGTCCTTCTATACTCATGGGGGATGATTTTCCTTTGGAGATCATCGGCAAGGGAAGAATTGAAGTAAATCATGGTAGTTGTGAGGATGTGTTGCATGTTCCAAAACTCAGCAAATCTTCTCTCAGTCTATTAGATTACACATTCTGGCACCAAAAAGAGAGTTGAAATCACTCCTGATGTTGTGAATATCTTCGACATACAAAGACACTCTAAAGTTTCCACCGGTGAGGTAAATCAAAGATCTAGGATTTACGCCTTTTCTGACTTCATTGAACCAGATTCTGCCTTTTTACTTACGCATGTTGATGATAGTAGTAGGTTATGGCCTGAAATATTTGGTCATCATAATTTCAGATACATGCAACAACTATACAAGTATGGAATGGTCATTGTCTTTCCCAACATTCATTTTTCCAAAGGATTTTGTCAAGGATGTGTTGTTGGAAAACAACCTCAAGAGAAGTTTGAACAAAGGAAGGTTCGGAGGGCCTCCTCTCCCTTGGGGTTCATCCATAGCGATATGATGGGATCCTTTCCTCATATGTCCATTAACAAGGTGAGGTATGTGCTTACATTTATTGATGATTTCTCACGATATACTTGGGTGTATTTTCTCAGGTAGAAATCCAAAGTTTTTGAGCATCTCAAAGACTTCAAAGCACTTGTAGAGAATCAGTACGCGAGAAGGATCAAAATACTCTACATAAACAATGGGGTGAAATATGTGAACAAGAATGTTCAACATCTTTGTTTAGAGGAATTTATATAGTTGCAACATACAATACCATACACTCCACGAAATAAAAGAGTGGCTGAGCAGAAGAACAGATCCCTCAAAGAGATGGCCTCTTGCATGTTGCATGTAAGGTCTCTTCCTTCTAAACTATGGGCTAAGGCACTTAACTGTGCCAACTACATACAAAATATATCTCATCATAGATCTGCCAAGGGCACGACTCCTTTTGAGTCATGGAGTGGTTTCAAACTGGAAGTCACCCACTTCCAAATATTTTGGTCACGTGCATGGGCTTGCATACCCTCTGAAAAGAGGAAAGCAATAGATCCTCAAAGAACTCTATGCATGTTCGTGGGATATTCCGATGATGTGAAGGGTTATAGGTTGATTTAACCCTCAAAAGACAAGCTCTTTATTGAGCGAAGTGTCAAGTTTGAGGAAATCCCCTTGCCTGCACCATTGGAGTCACATGCATAGAATTTTTTTCTTCTACCTGCAGCACCAAACATCTGTGATGATGAGTCCACTTATTCAGATTATGATTCATATTTGAGTTCTAAATTCGTTAGAGTACATTTGGATGGATACACTGATCCACATCCTTTCTCCCCTTAGAGAACAAGGAGCTTAAGAGAGATATATGAGCAGACAACCCCACATGATGCAGGTGACCTTGTGGGGGATCTAGTGGATCCAAGGAGGATGAAACCCCGGTTTCAGGACCCTTCTAATGCATTCACAGCTACCGAACCAATGACGCCCATGCATTGTTACATGTTTCTATCTTCAGACCTGTAGGCCTATGTAAAGGCTGCAGGGAATCCCCTCTGGGAAGTTGCTATGCAAGATGAGGACAAATTTATCCTCAAGAACCAGACTTGGGATCTTGTGCCACTTCCTTCAGAAACAATTTTTTTTAGCTACAAATGGGTCTACAGGACCAATAAGGAAGCAGACAAATAAATCAACATATACAAAGCTAGTCTAGTTGCCAAAGGTTTTCAGCAGGTCCATGGGTTGCGCTATGATGAGACCTTTCCTCGAGTAGCAAATATGGATTCCATTCAATTGGCACTTGCCATTACTGCAACCAAGAGGTGGGAATTCCTTCAGATGGATGTGAAGAATGCATTTCTTCACAGTGATCTCTATAATGAGATCTACTTGGAGTAGCCACAAGGATTCATACAAGATTCATCCTTGGTTTTCAAACTAAGGAAATCTCTCTATGGCCTTAAGAAATCCCCAAGAGCATGGTATGCCTAGATGGCATCCTACCTATTGTCCCAAAACTTTGTACAGTCTGAGTCAAATCCAAATGTATACATGCTTAGGAAAACTCACTCACTTCCTCTACTAGTTTTATATGTGGATGATATGTTGATCACTTAGAGCTCGACTTAAGCACTTGCTGCAATCAAGAGGATTCTGCATGATAGGTTTTTGATGACGGACATGGGTCCATTACATTTCTTCCTTGGACTAGAATCAACCTCGTTTCCTCATGCATCAAACTATGTCAGGCCAAGTATACTCGAGATCTCCTAGACAGATTCCATATGACAGACTACAAATCTGCCCATACTCCTTCCCTGTAAGGAGTCAAACTTGAGGATGGAGGGGACACCCCATTGGTTTAAAGCGGTCTGTACAGACAACAAGTGGGGATCTTGTTGTATCTTACACACTCTAGACCAGACCTCTCATATGCAGTGGCAACAGTCTCTCTCTTCCTGCAGGATCCACATGAGCTACATTGGAAGGCTACCAAGCAGATCCTTCGATATGTACAGGGAACCATCACCTTTGGGATTCACTATGCGGTAGATTCTCCATTGGATCTCATAGGATTCACTGATACTTACTGGGTTGGAAATAGAATTGATCGCAAGTCCACATATGAGTACTCACACAGTCTAGGTTCATGGCCCATTTGTTGGTCAAGCAAGAAGTAGGATGTTATTGCTCTATCTTTAGTTGACGTCTAATATAGAGGGGTAGTCAACATAACCGTTTAGGATTTGTGGCTACAAAATTCTCTCACTGAGTTGGGCATCTAGTTCCATTGGACTACTGTCATCTATTGTGACAATCAAAGCACTCTGAAGTTCTACAAAGATCTAGTACAGATGCAACAAGCGAAGCACATAGAGATCCACATGCACTACATCAAAGATTTGGTAAACGAGTGGATCATGAACTTGTAGTTCTGTCCTTTAGCTGAAAAGACTGCAGACATCTTCACCAATACCTTCAATGCGTAGAAGTTCCACTCTTTGCACGATCGTCTTAGAGTGAAGGACATAGTTTCCTAGAAACTGTCTTTTTCTTCTTTTGCTACATTGTATCTTTAAAGGGGGGTTCCCATGAGGTTTTCCCTCTTTCCTAATTTTATTTCAGTGTTCATTATTTGCATTATTTTTGGGTGACCTATTATGGCCCTTATTTTACAGGGCCCTTTATTTATTACCCCATAGTAGTGTTCAGGGGGGGTGTTGGAGACCCATGAATGCTCAATTACCTTTGTAATTGACGTCCTTGGTGTGAGTTCACTCTGTAACCGAAGGCATGCATCAGATCTCTCTCGACCACCACTATGGCATGTTTTCTCATTTATGCTAATCATGATAGATATTATGTCTTGTAATATTTCTCACATATCAATACAAAATTTATTCATTCCTTCTCTTTGGTTTTCATTATTTTTCTGTTTTGCAAGTTGCATGTTCTCTCTTCCTAGATAGATCTTTCTGTTCGGGTGTTCAACACTCATCTACAAAATTTGACAAATTAATAATGTTAATTTTCCTTAAGAATGTGTCAAATATAGATATTCCGAACATATTAATATTATTAATATTGTTATTTCTAGGAACGGATGAACACATAGCCATATCTCCAAAATATCATTGTATTAATGTATGCTTGTCATCATTATTCTTATGTTATAACTTGAAGTGCATAGAAATTGTTATTAATCAATTAATTAAAGCATTTACTCTACTAAGTAGAATACCTTATGTTATGAGCTTCTCATGTTCTGTTGGGATCATCATATTCCGCGAGGTAGTTGTGCTTTCGACATGGTCCATGGCAAGTTCATATAATGTCAGAACGTTTATTTTGAACGTCCTAGGCTAGAAGGGTCAAGCAAAAGGAAGAGCAACAATTCCTTTATCTTCTTTTTGGTCTAGCGCATTTTCTGCATTCTGAACAATACCGTTAGTCATGGGAGCGTACATAAAGGGATAACTATAATTACCACACCTTGCCAAAGCTATGGAAATAAGAAACACCATCCGGGATTCCATAAACTCAGTAGCACAGATTCCTCTGTTGATTTCATTGGCTGAAATCTTCATCTCTATGGTTCCAACGAAATCAGCTTCTCCTTCAAAATTGTTCGGTGATCAAACGGGAATTTTCCATTGAAGGATACAGAATTAAAATCGCTGAGTTTTTAGGGCTCTACATTTGGTCACTATCCTGCATCATACTATGAACATTTTGGTAAATAAAAAATAAATATGATGATACTGACAAAATGCATTAATTAGCATTAATTATATAAGTTTATTGGGAAAGAGTTACCCTTATTTTGTTGGTCTTCCACGCTACAAAATTCCTACTCTGCACTACACCAATTTTTCATTCATCTTATGCACCGCAACCTCACCAGTATTCCTTTACACTTGAGTGATCTATAAGGTTGAATGCAAAACACATATCAATCTATCTCCTAAACTCCTTTATAATGAATAAAAAAACTAAACATGTAATACAAATTTTATATTAGCTAGATGTCCAACTAAGAGTTGCAGGAGTTTATTAGGAGTTTGGAGAAGTTTATTAGGAGTTCTAATGATTTTACTGGGAGTTAGATTCCTACATGACTGCACATTATCTAGATTCCTAGATGCCAAATGCACTTGGACTAAGCCTTAATTAAGACATTTTTTATTTCTTTGAAATTATTATTTATTAATGCCCATATAATCAATCTAGAGAGTACACTTGTCTCATTCTCATTTAATCTTGGACGACATCCATAGAATTAATCTGAACAATACACTTGTCTCATTCTCATAGATAGATTAAAAAAAGAGAGATGGTAGTCCACCCCAAAATTGTAAGATATATACACCTATTGACGTAATTATTGATGTACATTAATAGTAATTTGGATAAATAATCCAAATATAGAAAATAAATATATTTTATTTGGAAAAAATATTATTACTAATAACTACATTAATTTTATTAATGTGTAAGATTAAGTTAATATGGATAAATTTAGGCATATACTATAGGATTTTTTTTATAATTTATACCTAATATAAAAGTCTATCTTCCTAATAGGTGTGGGTGGGTGGGTATTCATATCTCCAAAATAATAATATATTAATATTCTACAATTAATTATTAAAATAAATTATAATACAATAATTAATTAATATTGATAAATTAATATTTTAATCAATTATAATATAACAATTAATTAAGTATGTAAATAATATCATAATATTATATATTGTAACACTTAGGGTTATATACGGGCTAGAGGAGGGGAGGGATTATCTTTGGTTGAGATGACTCAATTGAATTCTGGTATGCTTCCGGATTAGGTACTGCTACTAATAACTAAGCTGAAGCTTTGGAACTTCTTAAGGACTTCCACAACTCAGGAAAAAAAGAATAATGTAGGCAAGAATCATAAGAAACTCACAAACTCTCATTGGTCTTATGGCTAGAAACTTCATCCAGAAAGACATCTAGTTAAAACAAATAGTTCATAGAATTCAAGACTTAGCTTCTAAATTCCAAAACTCTTCATTATTTTCATTTGCTTCGTAGCAACAATAGGGGTGCAATAGGGAAGTTTCCTTGGAACCAAATTCCCTCTTACTAATCTTGCCCTGTCACATAGTGGTGTTTCCTGCACATGGATGCTCATTCCATGAAGGTGGCGGTACAAGTTTAGCTTTAATGTGGAAAGTGTTGGGAGAAGGAGTGTGTCATCAGAGCATGCACACATAATGGTTTGCCTCGAGCTAGGATCCTGCAACTACCCCTTCGTCTAGATACTACTTTGTTCTGCATATTTGATGATGCCACGGGAGATTTGGATGAGAGAGTCAAGGATTTGGGATACTTGAAGCAACCTTAAATGGTTACAAAACTCATCATGGAAGTGTGTGACTGAATTTGGGAGACCCGTAATCACTCTGTTGCATGTGTCCTTATTTTTATATTTAATGGAGGTAAGAACGAGCTTGTTGTACCTATAACCCTGTATCGTGCTCTGTTAATTCTCTTGCAACAACAGACTCTACAACAAGCCTGTGGAGCTCTACACTCTCTACACTCACTCTGTGTGGGTTAAAGGTATGGAAACCAACAATGGAAGTGATGATTCTTTCCCGGAACATGACATGGAAACCATGTGTCCTCATCCCCGTAGGGTTAAGGAAGGAGTGAAGGATCATAACTGCTAGTTGCGTAGGTTCAAAGATGAGACGAAACAAGGTCTTGAGAAAGTGGAGGAAGTCATCCACAAAACCATAGTGGGTTAAAGGGAAGAAGCAGAAGATGTGGAAAGCCATCGATAGGATCACGCAAGCATTCAGGAGCTCTCAGAAACACAGATTCAAGTGCAATTCAACTAGGAATGATGGTCTTTGAAACCCATGTTCGGAAAGAAGTGGAAGCCAACCAGAACATTGCTCATGGCATGTAAGGCCCACGAACCTCTCTACGTAATTAATTAGTTTCTAAGAGATGTTTGTTTATCTTCTTTTGATATATTTTGTCTTTATATTTTGACTTATAACTATTAAAGCCATTGTTAGATTTTTTTATTCCAACCTAATGACAAAATGTTTGAACTAAACTTTGTATCTACCTTGAAGGTTTGGATGTACTCTACTCAATGCTTCTGCATTTGGGCTTTTTTATAATATAAAAACTCTACTAAAATTCGCTCAAAAAAACATTTAAAGTTATATCCTAATGTTTAGGAAATATAATCATTAGATTAATTTCTACATTGTGATAAGTGCAATAATAAGCATTTGAAATTCATGCTAATATTTGACTTCACTAAAGAGATGTTTTCAATTTTTGAAATTCATGAAGAGATGTTTTTTCAATTAAGTGATGATGGCAAAGAAACATTTACGATATAAAATTTAAAAATAATGTATTTATGTTGAAAGTTCCTATTATGATAATATAACTTTGCACTGTCCAGCACTATCAGTATGCGGAGTTAAATTTAAAAATGGTTCGAAAAGATAAATTCTGTCTTATATTGGCCTACCCTCCTTTGCGCGTAGAACTTTTTCTAGTTATCTTTTCATTTTAAACCCTCGTCGTCGTCAATGCATAGATACAATATCATAAGACACTGTTTACAGATAGAGAACATGTGGACGTCATTTGTATGCACTTTCCAGAAGTGAAATCTCTATATATGCCGAACATGTGGAGACAACCTATGTAAGTTGTTTAGATCAGATAGAACCGATGACCATGGCGATCCTGGATGAAATCTACAACGATGGGGCATTCAAGGGAGAATTAACGGTCATTCCAGGCTTCAGATTCTATCCCACAGAAGAGGAACTACTGAGGTTCTATCTCAAGAAACGAATCCAAGGTAGCCACCAACTGAAATTTGATATAATTATACTAACCTTGGACATATACAGATATGATCCTTGCGAGTTGCCAGGTACTTCACTGTTTGTTTCTTCCCTGGTTTGAATTTAAAAATGATTTTTCATACGATATATCTATTGGTACTGTTACAGGTTTGGCTATCGATGTTGCGGAGAAACAATGGTTCTTCTTCGTTCCAAGAGAAAGTAAGAAATGCGCTCGGCTGACCAGATTGACGGTGTCAGGTTACTGGAAAGCCACGAGTTCAGATAGAGGAATTCGGATCGAGCTGCTTGAGTGCATCGGCCTGAAGAAAACTCTGGTGTTTTATAAAGGGAAAGCACCGCTTGGGCAAAGGACGGACTGGATCATGAACGTCGCCACCCAAGTGATTCGTTTTTTTAATATTATTATTAATTATATGTATTTAGGCAGTGGAAAAATACACACAAAACTCATAGCCACCAAACCTCTGAAATACTTTTCCTTTCTTGGTATAAATTAAGATAATGAAAGGAATGCAGGTCGGCATGTGCAGATCAAGAACACGGATATGATGTTATGTCCGATTTATAAAAAGGCTGACTCTCAGAAGTCGATGGAACAACGAACAGAAAGTATTGGCGTTGAGAAAGGAAAACTGGTTGTTAATTTCAGCTCGTGATGAATACGAAAAGAAGTGCCATTCAATCTATCTTGATGGCAGCTCATGCCAATCAAGTCCAATGACAGAGGCCACAAGTCCAATGACAGAGTCCAGGGGAGTATATTTGAATTTGAGTAAAATGAACAATGAAGATAATCAGATTCAGTGTGTCGAACATATCATGTCTTCTGAAGAAACGCTGGTATGGAATGTTGGAGGTATAGTTCCAACTCACAGTTACATTTAGTTGTGTGAGGGTGCCGTAAACATGTATTAGCCTGTTGTCTATGTGATGTTATTAGAAGTCATAATGCTGCTGTCATTTATATTAGAATGATTTGTGGATCAGAAACTTTAATAAATGTCAATCACCCTAACATGAATTTTATATATATACGTTTTTGAGAGAATTGCCAAATAATTGGGAATCCAAAAGATGATAAGAGCTTAATAAGAGCTTAATCAGGATGCCCTCCCTAAAAAATGTGGTGCAACCTAGGCTTAGCCTCAGCCTTCTTACAAAGCTTTATTATTACGGTGTACTAATTAGTCTTTTCAGTCCATTTTGCAGAGATAATCGTCCCTCCTATCCTATAAGCTTATTAAGTTCACTGTATGGGTTGAGGAATGCGCTCAGCTCCAATCTCGTCCTCCCATGAGCTACCGAGGCCCTTGGTTTTATTCCATGTGCGAAACCTAAGAGCAATGTAAGTTGGGGAGGTTTTGGAGTATTTTTTTGGTTGAATTGGAATTGGCAGCTTTCTCTGGTTTATTAAGTCATATTGGTTATTGCTTAAATATAATGTTGCGGCTAGTTTCGTCAACAATATTGCTATTATGAAAAAGTATTTGATGTTCTCCTTTGTAAGCTTTTTTATTATAGTATATTCATTTTGTATTTCTTTAATTTTAGTAATGATTGGCCATATTACTAAGATTAATATGTTTGAAATAGGTCTATGACACAAACTGATCATATTTTTTCTTAAAAAAATATAACTATTTGTATATATTAGTTAACTTACTATAAGAACCACTAAATTTTTTGTTAAACTAATAGTTGAAGTTAAGCTCATTCGAATTAAGCTAATAGTTATATCTAATAATTAATTTAAAAGTTAATATGAAGCTATTGTAGTCAATATCACAACTCTCAGTTATCTTATATGTTAACTTCCAAATGGAGTTAGACTAAGCTTTATGCACATTAACTCGACTCTCAACTCCCACATGGATTTCAAATGTCACACTAGCTGCACATTACGTAACTCATTGTTTTGGTTGCATGGTTTCACTGCAATCAAGGTGGACTTCTCAGGATAAGATATGGAGTTCATCAAAATTTAATTCAATAGGTGTATCACTATTGAAATAATCTAATACTTATCTTATCTAATATAAGTACAATTAGATTTGAAGTTACAACTATTAGTTAATCTAATATTTATCCAATATAACCGTGATTAGAGTTGAAGTTAAGCCAATAATTGTAGAATCATTGGACCAATAATTGTAGAATCATTGGAGTTAAGCTAATAGTTACAGTATCTAATAGTTAATTTAAAAGTTAATGTATGGACCATTACAATATAATTTAAAAGTTAATGTATGGACCATTACAATATAAGTAAAAGTCATTATTGGAGTTGAAGTTAAGGTAATAGTTGTATCATCAATGTATTTAAGATAATAGTTGTATCCGATAATTTAATAGTTGTATCTGCACAGTACACTAGTCTCATTCTCGTCTCTAGATGAAAAAAAATAGATGGTAGTCCACCCAAAAATTCTAAGATATATACGTCTATGGACCTAATTAGTTAGATTCCCAACTATGAGAAGCATGAGTTTATTAGAGTATGAATGATTTTATTAAGAGTTCGACTCTTACATGATTGCACATTAGCTAGACTGGTAGATGCCAAATGCGGTTGGACTAAGCCTTAAGTGATTAGACTTGAAGTTTAGCTAATAGTTCTAGAGTCATTGGAGTTATGCTATTAGTTGTATCTAATAATAGATGGAGTTAAGCTCGTAGTTTTATCTATTAATCGAATAGTTGAAGATTATTTTTTTATTTTTGCAACTATCACTAACTGTACTTATTACATGTTAATTAAGCACTTTTTTATTTGTTTGAAATTATTAATTATTAATTTTGGAGGACGGCCATAAAATCAATCTGGACAGTACACTTGTCTCATTTTAATCCGTAGATGAAAAATCATAGATGATAGTCCACCCCAAAATTCTAAGATATATATATATATACACGCCTATCCGGGTAACTTGTATATGCTTAGCAAGCCCTCATCTTTACCACTTTACCAGATGCCTAGACTCGACTTAGCACCCCACTAAGTGAATCAATGTGCCAAGTGAAAGCAAAAGAGTTCCCAAAATGTAATCAACTAAAGCAAGATCAACACATAAATCAACACATAAGAGCCCATCTCTTAAATAAAAAAAACATAAAAGAAAGCATAACAGGCGGTCGTCAAGATGTGGTGATAAATATAAAAGCATAGAAACAAGTATAAACAGCCATCGTCTTCAAAACCTGGCTAAAAGTATAAGAATTACCGTTTGAGGTTATTAAAATTACATAATAAATCATTTGTACCATAAATTATGATTTAAACATTAAACCCATTTTTTTTAATTACACAATCAATCAAAAATCAAACCCATAATAAAACATCATTTCTTTTATCCTACATTACATTCCGATTGTTTGTGGTAGAATCTCTCGAAACTTCAACAACCGAGGTAATCCTAGCGTCATCTCCACGACGGTAAATAATTGATGTCCATCGTGTCAGAGATGATGCAAATTGGCATTGCCATTGGATTGAATTGAATAATATCACCGTGCCAAATAATTTTGATTGGCCTTAACTAGATAATATCAGTGTAGCATAAAAGTTTGATTTGATTGGACCGTAACGAAAGGAAGAGCCCCTTCCAATCTTACCCATTCAATATTCGTCACCTTCATTTCTATTTTTAACACTATACAATATCTCGGCTCCATCTATTTCCATTGTCCGGTGCATTGAGAAGCATTGATTCCAGAATTTTTGCGGGAATCTGCTCAAGCTGACTCGCTCAGAATAAGGTTTCAATTTTCCTTGCCCTATATGTTTTTACGAACTTCTCTTGTTTTCCTGATTTCTTTCTGTAATAAACTAATATTTTCCTTTGTGGCTCATATAGGTTGTTATTTATAATGGAAACAGATATAGATTGTTCTCTAAGAGGTTTTACATGTGATTTAAGATGGATACGTGCTGTTTAGGGGTATTGTAGCAAGCGAAAAGATGTTCACCCTTTGATTTCTTTATCATTGTTCGTTTCATGCTTTAATTTTGGAAAAGTAGATATAATATTGTATCCATGGACTTCTGCAACGGACTGAAACGGTTGTTCGAGTTGGAATCGTGTGCTTCGGGTCAACTGGAAGGCTCACAGAATGAAGCAAATCGAGTTGAGTCCATACACCAGCGCACGACATTAGAGAGTACTAAAGACAATTTTGAGTAATTTGTTGCTTTAATGAATAGAATTCAATATATGAAAACTACTCACATGAACTTGTGTACTTGGGAGGAGATACCAGTCCAAGAAGAATTGGAAGTCAAAGTTATAAAACTAAATCTCCACGCCTACCCTCTTTCAAGTGGGAAGACTTCTATGTACGTGTGCAAAGAAATACATCAGTCTACATACGAGGCATGATCAGAGCAGTTCCAAAGAAATGGGAAAACAATGAATTCCACCTACTAACTACTTTAAGAAGGACTCTTCTTCAGATTCGTATGAGAGGCGCCCTGCTGAATGTTTTGATCTAAACGTAGAGGCCTCGTCAAACATACGCACTCTCTAAGATTATACACGTTTGCTTCAATTTTCAATGAAAGTCTGTACACCAAAAAAATATGGTTGTAAAATTTTTAGAGAGGGATGCATTGTATCCTTATGGTTAAGAAATCGATATTGGAGTGATTTAGCATTGTATAAGTATTCATTTACATTTGAGTGAGCTATAAGGCTGAATGCAAAACACATATTAATCTATCTCCTAATCTCTTTTAAAAAGAATGGAAAACCTAATTATATCTATATGGAAAACTTAAACATGTATTACAAACTGTATATTAGCTAGATTCCCAACTACAAGATGTAGGAGTTTATTAGGAGTTTGAACGATTTTATTAGGAGTTGGAACTAGACTCCTAGATGCCAAATGCACTTGCACTAAGCCTTAAGTGATTAGAGTTGAAATTAAGCTAATAGTTGTATAATCATTGGAGTTAATATAATAGTTGTATCTATTAGTTAAGATAATAGTTGGAATAGTTAAGATAATAGTTTTGGAATATAACTAACTGTGATTAGAGTTGAAGCTAAGCAAATAGTTTTTCAATCATTGGAGTTAAGCTAATAGTTGTATAGGTGTAGTTAAGCTAGTAGTTGTATATAATAATCTAATAATTGAAGATTAATTTTAATTTTTACAACTATCACTAATAGTACTCATCACATGTTACTTGAATTAATTTTGGACTACCCCATAGAATCAATATGGGCAGTATCATTCTTGTCTGTAGATAAAAAAGCATAAATGATAGTCCACCCCAAAATTCTAAGATATATACGCCTATCCACTTAAGAAACATGAACAAAATTTGATTGTCAAAGAACATATAAATCAACACTTGGATGTTGGACGGAAGCTCGGAAAGGTAGATGTGAGCTGATTCTGTTCACATAGGTTTTACAGGTTTTGTTGTAGGGGAAGTGTTCTAATAAGAGTCAAAACGGTCACTAATTTTACATCTTTACATTGCATTATGTGACTGTCGTGAAATTGTTTTATTCTGTTTCAATGTGGAATAAACCATTCTGAAGAGTCAAAGGAAAGCAGTCATTAAGATGAGAGCGAATTGTGTCTCACAAGACATGCAATGTGTATCTTGTAATATGTATTCTTATTGTGATAGTGAAATAATCATCTCCATTCTTCTACTGTGCATAATTTTGAGATTGAAGACCCTTACATACTGCAAGCACAAGCAAATCCATTAAAGTTGTTATTGGACTGAGGGTTTATCTAGCCAGTACCGACTCTTTATGCTCTTCTGTCTACTCATCACCATTAGATATTTCATTCTTTTAAATAGGATTACGCAAAGTGATGATAACTTTCCACCCATTACTAAATATTTCAAACTTTCAAATCACCAACCTCGTACTATAGGATTACCTACAAATACAACAATTTTTCTCTTAAAAATTCCATTGCTATGCACTTATAAACTTGATTAGGTACCAACAAATATTATCATGTAAGTCTAGATAGTGTATATCTTAGAATTAAATTATGATGGAAGTCTACCATGCCGTTTAACTTTGCATATGGATTCGTACAGAACTTCAGAGTTTAGGGTTTCTCCGAAGTAAATCTATGTGTATTAAGCGCAGAATAAGAAGTTATATATATATATGAACGCGCTTGTTTTCCACATTTCATTCTTTCTCTTTTCCCACTTTCAAAATTATGTTTTGCACATAAAATCCAGTAGTTCAGATTGGACCGACCATAAGCATTGGAGCGACCATAAGCATCAGGAGCGTCCATTTCCACGGATTTAAAGTGTTTTCAGATAGATTGAACTTTGAACCATAAAGCCTTTGAGATTGACATTTATTTGTGCTGTATTTTGGTTCGTTGGATTCCAACGAAGCGTACACGCATTTCATTTTGTAATTATCTGCTTGGTTAAATATTATTTGTTTTCCTTTTGAGTAGTGTTACTGTTTTAATATGTTTGTTTTATTTGTCAACAAGACCATGAGCTTCTGATTTATCTTTTAGAACATCAAAAAATTGCGTGTGCTAGACTATACGATGAAGTCGACACTAATAAAAGAGGTAAACAAGTAGCATCTTCCAAAAATAGTAATGGATAAAAGCACGTAGCTAAGACATGTTGAGTAGCAGTGACTGGTATCTATGTCAATCTTAAGACATGGCTGCATCTTCCAAAAATAGTAATGGATAAAAGCACGTAGCTAAGACATGTTGAGTAGCAGTGACTGGTATCTATGTCAATATTGATGTACACTAGAAACAACCATATTAATAAGATTAATATGGTTGGAATATATGGATAGGTATATATTGTTGGATACCCATGTAGGCTCAGTTACCTTTCTAACTAACGGCTTTGGTGTCAGTTCACTCCGTAACTGATGACATGCATCACATCTCTCTAGACCACCAATATGGCATGTTTCCTCATTTATGTTAAACAAGATAGATATTATGTAGTGTAATCTTTCTCACATAATAATACATCATTTATTCATTCATTCTCTTTGGTTTTCATTATTTTTCTGCTTTGGAAGTTGTGCAGGTGTTCAAGACTCATCTTTATGGTATCAGAGCTCTGCTGCTAGGATAAAGGCGCACCATTATTTTTTATTTGTAGGTACAGAAGATTGAAAATCATTGGAAGAATGGAGTTTCCAAAGGAAGATATTCTCACATCATACAATTACTTTGCATGGGAAGTAAAGATGGAGATCTTTCTTCGAAGCAGAGGATTGTATAGGATTTCAATGGCCACGGAGGTTGAGCCTACAACAGCCATAGAAACGTCCAAATACCTCAATCACATGGATGAGGCCTACAGAGCCCTTTGCATGAACGTCTCCCCTGATCTGGTTTTCCATATTTCTTCTTGCAAAACTCCCAATGAAGATTGGACCACCATGAAAGGACTCTTTGGAAAGAAAGATGAGATGAAAGTCCACATGCTCGAAGTGGAGCTGTGCTCTTTGGATCCATGAAGCTTAGAAAATATATAGGATTTCTTCACAAGATACAAGGATTTGCTGTTGTAACTCAAGGGTTGCGGGGTTGATAAATCTAAGGTGGTAAAAGAAATGGTTCTATCCATCCTCTCCAAGCTTGGACCAGAATACTTTGTTTTTGTCTCCACGTTTCATTCAGTGAGGCTCACCTCTCGTAAGAATTGGACCATGCCCACTCTTGATGCTTTAATTATTGAATCTAGGTCTCAGGAACAAGACAAGCTCATCAGTATGGGAAAAATCAAGGGCTCCAAGGAACATGCTCTTGCTGTGCATGATGGTAGTCATAACCCAAAAAATATATTTAAAGCCAAAGACAAAGGAAAGGCACATGCAAATCCAAAGAAGGAAGGGAACACCAAACCCTTCAATGATTCCTTCGGATCCAAATGTGAAAAATGCAAGAAATGGGAAAAATGCATATATTGTCAAAGAGGATTCCATCTAGAATCCTCATGCATGAAGAAGCAAATAGATAAAATGGACCAGATACTTCAGAAGCATAAACTTGGGAATCACATTCCATAGGGCGCTAAGAAGAAGCCTAAAGATCATGCTCCCGGGAAAGGTAACTCTAGCCATTCTTTGATTTCCATTAATTCATCTCCCTATGCCTGGATTGTAGATTCACGCGCATCTCACAACATGGATGCCACAAAGGAATCCTTCTCTTCATGGGATGCATGAAAAGGTCCTCCTATACTCATGGGGGGTGATTCTCCTCTCGAGATCACCGGCAAGGGAAGAACTGAACTCAATCATGGTAGCTTTGAGGATGTGCTACATGTTCCAAAAATCTTGGTGAATCTTCTCTCCATCTATCATATTACACATTCTGGCACTGGAAAGGGAGTTGAATTCACTCCCGATGTTGTCAATATCTTCAACATGAAAAGAAACTCTAAAAACTACAACAAATCCTAGAATTAGCGTCCCATTTAGCGTCCGTTTTTAGTGTAACTTTTTGTTACATTGAGTGGTCAAAATAGACGCTAAATAGGACGCATCATGGCAAAAAAATTAAAGCATCTCAAAAAAGGTATTTTTTTGCTTCCTAGATAGAATCCTTTATGACGTCTAAAATAGTGTCTATTTTTTTGCTTACGGAACAATGTCCAACTTTGCTTTCTAAACAACATTGAGGTTTACTTCCTAAATAACACCCCATTTTGCTTCCTAGCGAGTGTCATCTTTTGCTTTTTAAATGGCATCCTCGTTAGCGCCATATTTTCATCCTTAATAGAACCATGTTAGCATTCAAATTAGTGTCAAATGTTGCATCCATTTTTGCTACCACTTTAGCATCCCATTTTGCACCATGTTTTACTTCCAAATATGTGCCAATTTTCGCTTCTAAATTTGCACCAATTTTTGTTTCCTTTTTTTTTATCGTGTTTTGCTACCAAAATGACGCCAAATAATTATTCTATTGTTGCACCATGTTTTTCTTCCTATGTAGCGTCATGTTTTGCATCCAAAGTAACATCTTATTTTGCTACCGTCATCATTAGCGCCATGTGTGCATCATTTTTAATGCCTAGTTTCACATCTCTCATTTTTTGGTCACTAATTTAGTTGTTTTTAACCAATATTATAATATCATTAGGGCATGGAGGAATCAAATCACCAACCTCCTGCTTGTAAGGCAGGCACTCTTCCATTGAGCTATCGCCCTTTAAGAATTTGAGAACCTAACTTACAAAGTCCTCTATAATGGTAAAAATGATCAATACACAACTTTAAGTATCTAATGGTTGGCAACGGATGATAGATTGTATGATTTCACAGTATATGATCAAGCAAGTTATGAAATTCATAAACCTTTTCTAGGAAATTTGAACAAAACTCAAGAAATTGGCTTAATGGGATTACAAAAATCACTATTCCCTATAAACCATAAGTGTACCACTATATGAGACCTGTCAACAACAATTATCTTAGTGTGGAGGCCAAGGATATAGTAGATAAGCATGATCATCCTAGAGCCATGTATAAGTGGAGCAATAAGGAGAATCAAAAGAGGATGATAAACCTAATAGTTGGTGCTTCACATGGATCCTATCCACCATGGAATGAGCAAAGTTCCTTCTTCCATCAAGCTTTTAAGTATCCACAAAGGACAAATGGCTAGGATATATTATGATGCCTATTCATAATGTTTATTCGCTTCCCAGGGTGACGTTGTAGTGCTTGCATTGGGAGATCTACATGATCCCCAACAACATTGTATATAACCATATTCATGGGGCCATAGAGTATAGGATGAGGCTGTCTTTTTATCTTTTTCTTTGGAAAACTAGGAATGATTTGAAAAACTGGGAGAAGTACAGATGAAAACAAATAAGATAGCATACTATACACACAATATTTTATATACATAGCTAATGAAGCCCCAACTCTACATCAGCTAGAACTGAGATATTCCATGTGAAGAAAAGTGTTGCAGCCAAATTAATTCCATAAGGAAAATGTGGCAGAAATCTAGAACAGAGAAGAAAGAACTAGATAGCATACTTATTTCCTCAACTTCATGAGCACAAATTTCAGACGGCACATGCACAAACACCTTCTAGGTATTCTGAGTTGCATTATGCAAGTGTAGCATTTCCATTTCCTCAATAATCCAACTCTTCCCCTCTAATACTTTGTGAGTCAGTGACTATACCTTAAGAAGGTTTTCATCTACTCCTTTCCATGTTTCCTTTCTTATGGAGGGACAATGTTGTAAAAGTGAATTGTATGTTGCCTACACAATCAAACTTTAAAAATAACACCAAAAACCAAATTTCTGTATTTTCTTGTGATTATCTTTATGGTTATTGGATGGAGTTTTAAAACTTATTTGTTGTTTAAGTGATTGTTTAAGATATCACTATATATAACAACCTCCAAATTCAAAAATGTTCTTCATAAAATATGGTATGAACCATGTGAAAAATCCTCCAAAGGGATGATTGTCACATGCCCCAATTTTGCAAAAATTATATTGTCTTATTTGATTTTATTTAAACACAATATGTTAAATTTTATGCTAAGTTGTAATTGATGACTCAACAGAGTTAAGGATATTTAATGTAATTATGAATATTTTTATTATAAATAAATAAAGGTGGAGACAACAGCTTAGGAGAGATGTTAAAAGAGTGTTTACTGGTCAAATTGGTGGAGGAGACTCAGTGGAGAGCAAACAGACATGTGGCAGCATCCTAAAACCACTTCCAATTGTTGTAGGTGGCAACCTCCCTCCATTTGGGGTTATGATACCCCACGAAAGTGGGATTAGAGAAGGTGGCTCAATTAATGACAACTGACCCAAAGGACCTAGGCAATATTTATAAAAATGCCCATTGAAGAGAGTTGAGGCTGCTCATTTCTAGAGAAGTGATCATTTAGGTGAATGTACTTCAAAGAAATTCAATGGAAAGGGAATTTGTGGAAAGAGTTTGAGGGGCTAACTGCTAAGTGATCTAGTGTAGCTTTTCAACTGAAGGATCTTACTGCTGAGTGCAGAGTGATTATTGAGTCATTGGACTAGTTTATTGTTTGCTTGCTCCACCAGTGCCCAACCAAGGAGACCAGAAATAGGCTCAGGGGTCCTGAGGAGGCGTTGTTTGAGCACTCTCCAGGAGTTGGTAGGGAGGAATGGCCTCCTAATGCTGTTGTTGTCCATCTTAATGAGGTTCTACAATCTTTTGTTTTATTGTGTTAGATGGTTAAATATGGATCTGACTGCTAAATGAATGTTATGTATTTAGTTGTAAAAAGGTTAAGAGTTAGTAATCTTTTTGGATTAGTGAAGGAATGAAACTGAATAGATGAAAAATAAATTCTAATCTGTGTTTTTCCACGTCTGGAAGGACCAGACCGTACTCTAGCACAAATAGAGTGTTTAAGTAGATGAAGAAAATGATAAGAGACCGAATTGAATAGATGTGATTCTGCAATATATAATAGTAGAGTAGTTTATTTTAGAATGTAGATTATTATCAAGAAAGAACAATAATCTAGTTATCAATGTTATTGTTTTACAAGTTTATTTATGAAAATGCACTGGAAAAGAAATCGGAGTAAACTAGTACAACTAAAATAATTATTATAACAAGAAAATATACTAGTGGTTAAGATATTGTGGTTACTTACAGTAGTTTATTCTTCTTTTTATTTAAATTAAAATATGCTGGAAGTGAAACTGTGTCATGATATATATATATATATATATATATATATATATAT
>LPNX010860479.1:541960-557270 GCA_001517045.1 Pseudotsuga menziesii
CACTTTATTATATTCTGCTAAGTAAAGAATTAAACTATAAATACTTAGTTATGTACTAATAATATCAACTTACTAAGTCTACAAATATTCGAACCCCAATTAGGGTGTTATTAAAATAATTAATTTATAAAGAATAAACTAAGTATAGAGTTTATGTACATCTTATCAAAATAACTCTAATAAACCCTATCTGTAATTTATTACACAAAACAAACAGAATATGATAATAATTAACATATAAATAAATGATTATTTATGAAAAGAACTGTATTAAAAATTACAAACAGGATATACCTGTAAAAGCAAACTACAGGGTCGAAACCCTAAACAAGTATTACATTTACAAATGACAAACATTTAAGTTCTAATCCAATTATTTGGATTATTTAATTAAATAACAACTAGACTATTATAAATTATTTACAGTCCCTTAAGGACAAATAAAAAGACAATTGTAATATTATAAACTAGAAATTTTCACAACACACATGTAGCAATAGTTAAAACAAATTTAACAAAGTAACAGAACCTATAAAATAATAAATTGTAAGATTTATTTTAATAAGGGTTTCTTACAGGGAAACCCTACCTCGTATTCTGAGCAAATGAGTAAAATTTATAAACTAACCATGACTGAGTGACGGTTTTAATACATTAACAAAATCTTTTATGAAATACATTAAATAGTAATACTATTCATTCACAGTCAAATAGGGTAAAAACCCCAAGTACACAGAGTATCAAATAGCAATACTGTAAACCGAGTCTGAGCTCAAAGACAGAACTGTCTAAACAAACTATTGTTTACATCAACAAGCTATAAGATTAAACATTAGACCAAATACAACACCCAGCTCACGATCGGGTTTACCCATCGACTAGCGAGGGTTTGAAGACCTGTTAAACAATAACAACCTTTAAAAAGAGACTGGACATATAATGACGAAACTAGAAGATTTTCCAAGATTAGGGTTTCTCCAATCGACAATCCTGATACAGGTAGCGCAAGAACCCAACATTTGACCATAGGGCTTACCCGTATAAAGCCACAGCCTTCAAAGACAGTCGGTGTAGTCTTCTTCACAATCGATGAATGTAGTCTCTAGTCCCTGCAAGGAGATTTCATTATAAGGTGTCAGTACATGAAGTGCTTAAAATATTGTATACCCTATTGTAAAAGAAAAACACATGTTGTATAATAAAAACAAACACTTAATAAATTACCTGGTGTAACAATGTCGAGTAGTCTTATGGAGGGATTGTCACCAACCGCACCACGTGCACCTAGTCTTCCAAACCATACGATGAAGGCAAATTAGTTTCAAACAAGAAGTAAACTCTCAGCATCGCACAATAGTGAAAGACTATGGAAGGAGAAAAATGGAGTATAGAGAGGCCGCAAGCCAAGTGATTTGAAACCTACAAACTCGTGTAGGATAAAACCCACAGTTACAACGAATGGCATTAATACTAAGCACTGACAACTGCAGCAACAACCAATCAAAGCTTCGGGAAAACTGGAATAAGAAAGAAACCACGGCCGCCATGAAAAGCTAGCAGAGCAGCCCAAAGGCAACGCAAACTGTTGAAGGATAATGATAAGGGTTAGGGTTGTATCGATTATATATCTCTCCAACACTTGGCTAGGAGGAGACCACGTGTTTCCAATCTTACAGATCATGCACTGGGTCAAATTCAATAGTTTTGCCTACAATCCAATAATAACCAATTATTTATAAAATGATTTTTAACAAGTGATGCATAAAATATAATGTATTCTTTTGTTATCACGTCGTAAAATATATAGTGCTTATCGTATGGTTTGTTATCTCATCATTTGCATTGGGATAACAACGTTAAGTTAACGTTGACCTAGTAAAAGGTGTAACCACTTAAACTTTGAGTTTATCCCGAAACAATCGTGTGTAGAACTTATCTCATCGCTAATCATATGTCCATTATATCATAATATTGATAACACCATATGGATGTTTGGTAAACCATATCTGATTAACGTTGACCCTAGTAAGTGTAGTAACCATTTGTTATATGGAAGAGTCCAAGTTGAATTGTTTAAAAACATTGAACAAATTTAGTTTTCTATATTTAAATACATTATGGTCTAAGCATGGTTATACTCTATTAAAACAACAATTCAAGTTGTGACAATTATAAAGTTGCATAGCATAGTATTGAGTATAATCATGGACTCTTTACAAGCTCAACTTTGTTTTAGACTTGCATGTCTAATAAACAAAATAGTTTATATATGATCATAAGCCTTATAAAAACCAACGAATCGAATAGTAGTCAACTATAAAGTTGGCTAGTATAGTAAAAGAATACATTTATGAATTATTTTACATAGTTCAAATTGGTTTAGACTTTAATAGACTATGGTTTTTTCTCAACTTGGCATTTCCTAGTAATTTACCATGTCTATATAATTGGTAGAATGGTTTTATGATTATACAAAATAACTGGTGCTTAGCATAGAATAGAAGGTTGATCTTTATAGAAAACATCAACCTTAGAAGCTGTTATAGACATAACTTAATACAAGAAAATCATTATAGTAATAATGAAAATTATATGGAATAATATTACTCAAGTCCATAATCAATTGGAATAACATGGCCTGAACTAGGTTTGAAGAAGTAAAAGATAAACAATTGTTCATGTGAAACAACACAGTTGTTTTTACACTAATTACATTTATATAACAAGACTTTTTACAGGCTAGAAGCTTCCCTACAAAAATGAAAGTGCCGAACAGCTGGATATTCAAGTAAATATTGCGATAATGTATATGATACAATAAGACAACAAGTATAACATTGTAGAATATGCATATCAAAGTAGAAGTTAATATGTAACAAAGATTACAAGTTTTAAGTCACAATAAATATCTTTACTATCACTAAGTTTGATAAAGATAGGAACTCTTTTATTTGAACCTTGCTTACAAATAAATACTGAAGAAAACAAACTACTTTACCTCATTGAGTTGCTTGGAATTTATCAGCTTATCTACTAAGCATTTTTAATTGCAAATAGAAACACTTCTGAATACTTTATGAATTTAAAACATTTACTTGTTCGATCATACCTGTAAACCTGTAAGAACCAGTAATCTTTCTGCGTTAGCATAATTGCTAAGTAATCCCAAGATTGAAAGTTAGATTCCACCTACTTGTCATAAAGAAGACTCATGAGTAAACTAAAATAAAACAATACGCAAGTAAACCTTATTCTCGTTACAAAAAGGAAAACTGTTTAGTTAACGTAATTCAGATTATGTAATACTAATCAATTGACTGTTTCTTTTTCTACTAACCTTTAGTTGTTAGTAAACCACAGATTCAACATTTTATGTTATCTCAAAATTTTAACTTTTATTGAAAATTTGGGGTTTTGACATGTGGTATTAGGGAACAAGGTTCAAACACTAGGCCTTGATGAAGCCCAACTAGCTTTTATGAAACAGTAAATTCATTTATTATGCTGATGTATTTTCTTTTAAATGTTATTCAACAAAGAAATTATTTCTAAAGTTTAACAAACAGGTATGGAAAGGCTGGAAGACTCATGCAGAGGAGGAATCTCCATTTACTGAACCAGAAAACTTACCAAGAGATCCTATACTGGAATATTTAACTACCAATTCCTCAGATTTGTTACAAACCGTAAAAGATTTAAAATCAGAAATGGAATCTATAAAATGAGAAAATGAAAGGATTATGAGGGCTCAAGAAGAGCTGAATCAGATCCTAATAGAAAGGTTTCAACTTGAGGGTAGGGGTAGAAGAACTGAATCAGAAGATACAAGTCATCAACGTAAATTTAAAAAGATGAAACATACTAAAAATGAAAGCAGTTCATCTTCAAAGGTGTTTGGTGAAAAACGAAATTTCCATTCTACTAGTGATAGTGGTGATGATAGTCATCACACTAAAAAGAGGAAATACAAACCTTATGAGGAAATTTATGGAGAATTCAGAAAGATAAAAACGCCAACATTCAATGGAGAGACTGAGAAGGGGGAGGAAGTGGAATCCTAGTTATCTGGGATGAAGAGGTATTTCCAGATATATAACTTTTCTAACCAATTAAAGGCTAGAATGGCTATTTACAATCTCTCAGGAAAGGCTGACATTTGGTGGCAGGATTTGAAGAGAGTTAAGGGAATCAAAGAAAATAATGTAAATTGGAGTACCCTCAAGAGGTACTTTAAAAATAAATTTCTGTCTGAGCAATACTATGAAGAGAGAGCAAAATTTTTTTATGAGCTTAAGTTAGGAGCAATGACAATGAAAGATCTAAACAGCAAGTTTTTGAGTCTGCTTAGGTATGTGCCATACCTTGTAGATGAAAAACCAAAGGTACAACGATTCCTCAGCTCTCTACCTTATCATATTAAGGACATGATTGAATATGACAATCCAAATACTTTGGAAGAAGCTATGAGGAAAGATAACTTCTGTTTAGAACAAAATTGGAAGAAGGAAACCATGGCCAACTGAAAGGCCAAGAAAAATAATAATAAGTATGAACAAAAGGATAAATATTTTGTTCCCAATAGAAATTCTAAGAACAACAAGGCCAGAAATTATCCTAATAATACGAACTTCCAAGGAACTAAGAATAATTCTCCAAACAATCAGAATAATTCCAAGGGTAAAGAATTTGCTAATAACCATGGTAATTATACCAAGAACTTTGAGCGCAAAGAACCTATAAAGTGCTGGGAGTGTAATGGCCCACACTATGCTTTAGTCTGTCCTAATCGAAAAAAGACTGTCAGCAATATTCATACCATATAGGAGGAGATGACTGTTGGAGAATTAGCGAAAACTATGCCCAGAATCAATGCAGCCTTAGAGAATTGACAAGCAGAATATCAAACTTCCATGGTGGAAGTAGAAGGTATGATAAATCAAACCCTTGTAACTATTTTGATTGATCCAGGAACTAGTCTCAGTTATATTGCACTTAAAATGGTAGAAAAATGTAAGTTACCTGTTGAAAAATTTGAGAATTCTTGGTTATTTCAGTTAGCCACTGGTGCTAAAAAAAAGGTAACTTGTTTTGTAAAAGAATGTGCAGTAGTTATGGATCTTTTTGAAACTGTCGTAAAGCTTAATGTATTGCCTCTTGGTTCTTATTATTTACTCATCGGTATGGATTGGTTAGAACAACATAGGGTAATTCTAAACTGTTACGATAAAACCTTTACATGTCTAAACAGTGATGGAAAACTAGTAAGTGTAAAAGGAATCCCTAGAAAAATCACTATAAGGAAAATTTATGCTCTACAGCTTAAGAGAGCTGTTAGGAAGGGTTGTAAAGCTTATGCAGTAACAATAATTGATGAGGAGAATCTAAATAAGACAGATAAATTAAAATTGGAAGACATACCAATCTTAAGAGAATATGTTGATGTATTCCCTAAATAAATTCTCGGACTACCTCCAAAAAGGGAACTGGATTTCACCATTGAGTTGGTACCTCGTGTAGTACCTAGCTCAAAGGCCCCTTATTGAATGAACATACTTGAACTTAACGAGTTAAAGTCACAATTAAAAGAATTAATTGATAAAAAGTATATTCGACCTAGTGTGTCTCCCTGGGGGGCACCTGTCATCTTCGTTAAGAAAAAGGACGGAACCATGTGACTTTGCATAATTAGCGTCGGTTGAACAAGATGACCATTAAAAATAGATACCCGTTGCCCCGTATAGATTATTTGTTTGATCAATTATGTTGAGCCACGGTGTTTTCGAAAATAGATTTAAGGCCTGGATATTATCAAGTTGGGATTAAAGATGAAGATATCTTTAAGACAGCTTTTAGAACTCGATATGGGCATTACGAGTTTGTTGTCATGCCATTCGGGCTTACTAATGCCCCAACTATTTTTATGTGTTTAATGAAAAACGTTATGCATAAGTATTTAGATAAGTTTGTGGTCATGTTTATCGACGACATTTTAATCTATTCAAAAACTGAAGAAGAACATAAAGAACATTTAAAAATTGTTTTGCAAGAGTTACGAGATCATCAACTCTTTGCAAAATTTAGTAAATGTGATTTCTTAAAGGATAAGATTCAGTACTTAGGTCATGTGGTGACCAAGGAAGGGATTTCAGTAGATCCCTAAAAGATAAAAGCAATTGAAGATTGGCCGGTTCCTAAGGATGTAAAGGATGTCCGATCTTTCATGGGCATTACCGGTTACTACAGGAGGTTCATTGAAGGTTTTTCAAGGATTGTGAATCCGATAACTTCTTTGCAGAAGAAAGAGAAGAAGTTTGATTGGAACCAGAAATGCGAGGAAAGTTTTAAAAAGTTAAAAACTTTATTAACCAGTGCACCTATTTTAAGAATAGCCGATCCTAATAAAGAATTTGTAGTGTGCACTGACGCCTGCAATTATGGCTTAGGCGGTGTTCTAACTCAAGAAGGGCATGTTATTGCCTATGAGTCAAGAAAATTAAAAATTCATGAAAATATTTATGCAACTTATGATCTAGAATTAGTAGCTGTTATACATGCTTTAAAAATGTGGCGACGTCACCTAATTGGTAGAAAATTTATTTTAATGATAGATAATAAAGGATTGAAGTATTTGTTAGATCAGCCTAATCTAAATGCCAGACAAGCTAGGTGTCTAGCTTTCCTAAGTGAGTATGATTTCAAAATTCAGCACATTAAAGGTAAAGAAAATAAAGTTGCTAATGCATTGAGTAGGAATGTAAGGATGAATTTTGCAGCAGTTATGAGCACTTATATTACATATTTGGATGAACAACTTGGTAGGAATAGAACAAGATGAAATTTATCAAAGTTTACAACCTAAAACTAAAGAAAATCCAACAAAAAGCTTAAGTAAAGGGTATAGTTTGAATGCAAAAGAATTTTTACTGTATAAAGACAGAATGCATGTACCTAACGTACCTAAAATTAAGCTATTAATTTTGGATGAAATTCATAAAACTCCATACTCAGGTCATCCAGGCTATCAAAAGACTATAACTATGTTAAGAAAAGAATATTTTTGGCCAAATGTGAAGACTAAAGTAGCAAAATATATCGCTAGGTGTTTTGAATGTTAGCGGGTGAAAACCGAACATCAACACCCAACTGGATTACTTCAGCCATTACCTATTCCTAGCTGGAAATGGGAGATAATCAGTCTCGATTTTATTACTGGACTGCCTAGAAATCATAATTTAAATGACTCTATCATGGTATTAGTCAATAAGTTAAGTAAAGCATCTCACTTTATACCCATTAAAACTACATACAAAGTTGCAAACAAAGCCGATATCTTTCTAAAACAGATTTTTAGACTGCATGGAATCCCGAAAGTCATAATCTCAGATAGAGATCCTAAATTTACAGGTAACTTTTGGAAATATTTGTTTAAAGGATTAAACACTACATTAAATTTTAGTACTTCATTCCATCCTCAAACAGATGGACAAACTGAAAGAGTAAACCAGATACTAGAAGAGTTATTAAGAATGTATTTGAAAGACCAGCCAGGTAAATGGGAGGATTACTTGCATCTGGTAGAATTTGCTTACAATAATAACTATCAGGCATCAGCCAGATTTAGTCCTTTCGAGATTCTGTATGGAAGGAAGTGTAATACTCCTCTCTCTTGGAGTAATCCGGTGGAAAGATTGGTATTAGGTCCTAAACTGTTAAAAGAAATGGAAGAAATTGTAAAGAAGGTACAAGGTAATCTAAAAGTGGCACAGGATTGACAGAAAAATCAAGCAGCCCTTAAAAGAACTCCAAAGGAGTTTCAAGTAGGTGAACATGTATTCATCAAGGTGAGGCCCAAAAAGAGCTCTCTGATATTGAGAAGTTGTGCAAAACTAGCACCTCATTACTATGGTCCATTTGAAATTTTGTCCATAATTGGACAAGTAGCTTATCAATTAGCATCACCCAATTTAAGAGTACATAATGTTTTTCACATTTCTGTATTAAATAAATATGTTCATGATGCTACTCATGTTGTTAACTGGAATGATGTACAGGTGGAACCAGAAGGATATTTTCTGGTGGAATCGGAATGTATCCTTGGGTGGAGAGAGATCACACTTCGGAACCGCACCATTGGACAGATGAAGGTGTAATGGAAGCACCTTAGTCCAGAGGAAGCCACCTGGGAATTGGAAAGTAATATGCGAGATGCATATCCAATTCTGTTCTAGGGGAATTCCGAGGATGAAGAATAAATAACATCAAGGAAGATGTTATGTTCTAAGGGGGTGTGTATGTCACATGCCCCAATTTTGCAAAAATAATATTTTCTTATTCGATTTTATTTAAAGACAACACGTCAAGTTGTAATTGATGACTTAGCAGAGTCAAGGATATTTAATGTAATTCTGAATATTTTTATTATAAATAAATAAAGTTGGAGACAACAACTTAGGAGAGTTGTTAAAAGAGTGCTTACTGGTCAAATTGGTGGAGCATACTGGGTGGAGAGCAAACAGACATGTGGTAGCATCCTCAAACCACTTCCAACTATTGCAAGTGGCAACTTCCCTACATTTGGGGTCATGATCCCCCAAGAAAGTGGGATCAAAGCAGGTGGCTCAATTAATGACAACTGACCCAAAAGACCTAGGAAATATTTATAAAAATGCCCATTGAAGAGAGATGAGGCTGCTCATTTCTAGAGAAGTAATCATTCAAGTGAATGTACTTCAGAGAAATTCAATGGCAAGGGAATTTGTGGAAAGAGTTTGAGGGGTTAACTGCTAAGTGATCTGGTGCATCTTTTCAGCTGAACGATCCTACTGCTGAGTGCAGAGTGATTATTGAGTCATTAGACTAGTTTATTGTTTGCTTGCTCCACCAGTTCTCAACCAAGGAGACCAAAAACAGGCTCAGGGGTCCTGAGGAGGCATTGTTTGAGCGCTCTCCAGGAGTTGGTAGGGAGGAACAACCTCCTAACGCTGTTGCTTTCCATCTTAATAAGGTTCTACAATCTTTTGTTTTACTGTGTTAGATGGTTAAATATGGATCTGACTGCTAAATGAATGTTAAGTATTTAGTTGTAAAATGTTGAGAGTTAGTAATCTTTTTGGATTAGTGAAGGAATGAAACTGAATAGATGAAAAGTAAATTCTAATCTGTGTTTTTCCACGTCTAGAAGGACTAGACCGTACTCCAGCACATATAGAGTATTTAAGTAGATGAATAAAATGATAAGTGACTGAATTGAATAGATGTGGTTCTACAATATATAATAGTAGAGTAGTTTATTTCAGAATGTAGATTATTATCAAGAAAGAACAATAATCTAGTTATCCATATTATTGTTTTACAAGTTTATTTATGAAAATGCACTAGAAAAGAAATAACAGTAAACTATTACACATAAAACAATTATTATAACAAGAACATATACTAGTGGTTAAGATATTGCGGTTACTTACAGTAGTTTATTCTTCTTTTTATTTAAGTTAAAATATGTTGGAAGTGAAACTTTGTCATGATATATATATATATATATATATATATTTCTTTGTGTTGATTCAATAACTTTTTGCAAATGCAGTAGAAATAACCCAGTCAACCACTTTATTATATTATGCTAAGCAAAGAATTAAACTATAAATACTTAGTTATGTACTAATAATATCAACTAACTAAGTCTACAAATATTCGAACCCCAATTAGGGTGTTATTAAAATAATTAATTTATAAAGAATAAACTAAGTACAGAGTTTATGTACATCTTATCAAAAGAACTCTAATAAACCCTATCTATAATTTATTACATAAAACAAACAGAATATGATAATAACTAACATATAAATAAATGATTATTTATGAAAAGAACTGTATTAAAAATTACAAACATGATATACCTGTAAAATCAAACTACAGGGTCTAAACCCTAAACAAGTATTACATTTACAAATGACAAACATTTAAGTTCTAATCCAATTATTTGGATTATTTAATTAAATAACAACTAGACTATTATAAATTATTTACAGTCCCTTCAGGACAAAAAAAAATGACAATTGTAATATTATAAACTGGAAATTTCCACAACACACCTGTAGCAATAGTTAAAACAATTTTAACAAAGTAATAGAACCTATAAAATAATAAATTGTAAGCTTTATTTAAACAAGGGTTTCTTACAGGGAAACCCTAGCTCGTATTTTGAGCAAATGAGTAAAATTTATAAACTAAACATGACTGAGTGACAGTCTTAATTAATTAACAAAATATTTTATGAAATACATTAAACAGTAATAATATTCATTCACAGTCAAATAGGGTAAAAACCCTGAGTACACAGAGTATAAAATAGTAGTACTATAAATCGAGTCCGAGCTCGAAGACATAACTGTCTTAACAAACTATTGTTTACATCAACAAGCCATAAGGCTAAACATTAAACCAAATACAACACCCAGCTCACGACCGGGTTTACCCATCGACTAGCGAGGGTTTGAAGACATGTTAAAAATAACAACCTTTAAAAAGATACTGCACATCTAATGAGGAAACTAGAAGAGTTTCCAATCTTAGGATTTCTCCAATTGAAAACCCTGATATAGGTAGGGAAAGAACCCAACATTTGACCATAGGGCTTACCCGTATAAAGCCATGGCCTTCGAAGACAGTTGGTGTACACTTCTTCACAATTGATGAATGTAGTCTCCAGTCCCTACAAGGAGATTTAATTATAATGTGTCAATACATGAAGTACTTAAAATATTGTATACCCTATTGTAAAAGAAAAACACATGCTTTATAATAAAAACAAACACTTAATCAATTACCTAGTGTAACAATGTTGAGTAGTCTTATCGAGGGACTGTCACCAACCGCAACGCATGCACCTAGTCTTCCAAACCCTATGATGAAGGCAAAGCACTTTAAAACAACAAGTAAAATCTCAGCTTCGCACAGCAGTGACAGACTATGGAAGGAGAAAAATGGAGTATAGACAGGCCACAAGTGAAGTGCTTTGAAACCTACAAACTTGTGCAGGATAAAACCCACAGTTACAAAGAATGGCATTAATACTAATCACTAACAATTACAGAAACAACCACTCAAAGCTTGAGGAAAATTGGAATAAGAAAGAAACCACGACCACCATGAAAAGCTAGCAGAGCACCCCGAAGGCAGCGCAAACTGCGGAAGGAGAATGATAAGGGTTAGGGTTGTATCGATTATATATATCTCCAACACTTGGACAGGAGGAGACCACGTGTTTCCAATCTTACAAACCATGCAGTGGGTCGAATTCAATAGTTTTTCCTACAATCCAATAATAACCAATTATTTATAAAATGATTTTTAACAAGCGATGCATAAAATATAACGTATTCTTTTGTTATCACGTCGTAAAATATATAGTGCGTAACGTATGGTTTGTTAGCTCATCATTGGCATTGGGATAACAATGTTAAGTTAACATTGACCTAACAAAAGGTGTCACCACTTAAACTTTGGGTTTATCCCGAAACAATTGTGTGTAGAAATTATCTCATCGCTAATCATATGTCCATTATATCGTAATATTGATAACATGATATGGATGTTTGGTAAACCATATTTCATTAACGTTGACCCTAGTAAGTGTAGTAACCATTTGTTATATGGAAGAGTCCAAGTGTAATTGTTTAAAAACATTGAACAACTTTAGTTTTCTATATTTAAATACATTATGGTCTATGCATGGTTATACTCTATTAAAACAACAATTCAAGTTATGAGAATTATAAAGTTGCATCGCATAGTATTGAGTATAATCATGGGCTCTTTACAAGCTCAACTTTGTTTTAGAATTGTATGTCTAATAAAAAAAATAGTTTATGTATGATCATAAGCCTTATAAAAACCAGCGAATCAAATAGTAGTCAACCATAAAGTTGGCTAGTATAGTAAAAGAATACATTTATGAATTCTTTTACATAGTTCAAATTGGTTTAGACTTTAATAGACTATGGTTTTTTCTCAACTTGGCATTTGTTAGTAATTTACCATGTCTATATAATTGGTAGAATGGTTTTATGATTATACAAAATAACTGGTGCTTAGCATAGAATAGAAGGTTGATCTTTATAGAAAACATCAACCTTAGAAGCTATTATAGATAGAACTTAATACAAGAAAAGCATTATAGTAATAATGAAAATTATATGGAATAATCTTACTCAAGTCCATAATGAATTGGAATAACATGGCCTGACTTAGGTTTAAGAAGTAAAAGATAAACAGTTGTTCATGTGAAACAATGCAGTTGTTTTTACACTAATTACACTTATATAACAAGAAGTTTTACAGGATGGAAACTTCCCTACAAAAATGAAAGTACTGAACAGCTGGATATTCAAGTAAATAATGCAATAATGTATACAATACAATAGGACAACAAGTATACATTGCAGAATATGCATATCAAAGTAGAAGTTACTATGCAACAAAGATTACAAGTTTTAAGTCACAATAAATATTTTTAATATCGCTAAGTTCGATAAAGATAGGAACTCTTTTATTTGAACCTTGCTTACAAAGAAATATTGAAGAAAACAAACTACTTTACCTCATTGAGTTGCTTGGAATTTATCAGCTTATCTACTAAGCATTTTTAATTGCAAATAGAAACACTTTTGGATACTTTATGAATTTAAAATATTTACTTGTTCGATCATGCCTGTAAACCTGTAAGAACTAGTAATCTTTCTATGTTAGCATAATTACTAAGTAAGCCTAGGATTCAAAGTTAGATTCCACCTACTTTTCATAAAGAAGACTCATCAGTAAACTAAAATAAAAGAATACGCAAGTAAACCTTATTCTCGTTACAAAAAGGAAAACTGTTTAGTTAATGTAATTGTGATTATGTAATACTAATCAATTGACTGTTTCTTTTTTTGCTAACCTTTAGCTGTTAGTAAACCGCAGATTCAACATTTTATGTTATCTCAAAATTTTAAATTTTTGTGAAAATTTGGGGTTTTGACAATGATGCTGCTAGAAGGCAAGTCCTAAAGGGATGAAATGTTAAACCACAACCATTAGATCCATTAAAACATCTCCACAGGTGTGATAGAGTGTGATGCAATGACTGTTTTAAGGTTTTTATGCACAGAGATATGTTTAGAATTGTTGTTCCCATGACCTCAAGATCGCAACATTCAAAGTTTAGGGTTGCATTATGTTGTTGTGGGGCACAAAATGCACCCATATCTACAATGATGGCTGCTAGAAGGATGAAACAAGTCAGTGTATGTCCATATTTCATGTTTAGGACTGTTTATACTTTGTTTACGCATGAATTTTGTCAAAGAGCAAATGATTAGGATTGAAAATGGCTATTATCTACCCATAATTAACTTAGAAGTGCCTAGATCTATTTTTTTATGGTTGTTTACTCTCTCGTAACTGTCAAGCATTTCCTTTTGAGGTCTGAAATTTACCCATATTTGTAATTTAGCCTTTAGGTCCTTTTATACCTTGTTTCATGACAAAAAAGTGCCCAAAATGTTGTTTCAAAGGCATATTGGGGCTAGAACATGCCCAAACCACTAATTAGATGTTGCATGGGGTCTGAACTTCAACCAAAATGCTGGTAAACCACACATAATTACTGATTTACCATGGATCTACCCCATTCATGCACAGATTTGAAAGTAAGGTCTTTTTTTTGCTCACGTTTGTTGTTATAAAGGTGTAAAAGGTACCAACACTACAAAAAAATTACCACAAAGTTGTTTCAGGCACAAATATGCCTAGGAATTACACCCAAAATCAAATATTTGGGGCTATTTAGGGTTAGTTGATGACATAACAGTCCTGAAATGTGCTTAGAATGTCAAAACTATTCATGGTTGTGATTTTATGTTATTTTAGGACTATTAGGGGCTGAGGGATGCTCAAAAGAGCATTAGTTGTTATCAGATCTGATGGACTCTCTTCAACACTATTGTTCACATTTTCATCATGAATAATAAACCTAAACTCCTCTACATTTGTAGTACATCCTTTCTCAGGACTCAAACATTGATCTTTTTAGTCTTGCTTATGACTGCTTCTTGGGAGAATGGCCTAAAATAATGCCCATATTTGAAAGAGGAGGTTGTTTGAGGGCTAAGAAGCACTGAGAATTACTGTTGGGTCTGTTTTCATCCTTCTTACTTGCCAAGATGTTGAATTTAACTCTGTTGTCACCATATATCTTGCTCAAAATAGTTACAAGTAACAATTATTGATAAATGTTGATATTCCGAAACTACTTCCATACTTCAACAGGCAATTATTAAGTTCCAGGGACTGCAACTCCTTATTTTTCCTTGTCATGTCTCTTTACAAGGGAAATAGGAGCTCACAAACTCTGTTTTAACGGAGCTTTGTATTTTCAAGTAAAAAAATTGTGAGACAAACAAAAAAATTGCAAATGAAAATGGACCAACAAAAACTACAATGTAGTATATACTTCATACAATAAAAAAATTCTTCAAATAGCAATATATGGGCAAAACCTAATTTCATAAAACATAATGTTAAAGATTTCCTTATTTGTGTGCCCATTGTAGCAAGTTACCATAAAAAAACAAGCTATCTCCCTACCATACAATCAATCTAAAAAAACAAGCTATCTCCCTACCATACAATCAATCCATCGGATTGCAATATCATAATACATAATCGGCAAAAACATTGGCAATACCTGTTTATGTTGGGCATGCTTCTGCTGCTGATAGTAATAAGTATTATGAGAATACTTAATTCAAAAGTTAAATATAAGCATAGCACTTATCAATGACTTAAATTTTATATACCACAATCTTGGACTCATAAAAATAACTTTCTATAATATTACATAATTTTGTACATAATTTTTTGTTGGTTGTACATAATATTGTCCATATGGATGCTGAGAATGTTGTCAAACCATGGTTTTAATTAAGAACCAAAGACACTATTTTATGAATAAATAAAATTACTTGAACACTTCAATGACATTATATATTAAGAAAGAAAATAAGCCATATTTTCCATAAAATAAAATATTGGCAATAAGAAAGAATGCAAAATCTCCAATGACATTTCACATGTTACACAAGTGCAAGATATAGAAAGGAGTTCCTTTACCATCCTGATTCTGCCGTTGGAGCATAGATTGTTGTTGCTCCTTTTGTTGTTGATATGGTCGGGTGATTCCATGAAGATGGGTAACACTTTTTGGCCAAATTTGGCGATGAAAACCTGATTTTTTACTCATGTGCTAGATAGAAGCCCTCAAAACGCA
>LPNX010860481.1:11328-143382 GCA_001517045.1 Pseudotsuga menziesii
CAGTAATTAAGGAACTTGCTGACAAGACATCTATAAGTCATTAAATCCACAGATACCAATAGAATACAATGGGCATCTAAGTCATAAGTATCATGACCATAATAAATTGAAAAGTTGGTCCACGTGAAGGATCATGTTGTCATGACACTACTCAATGATTGCACATGTGAATACTTGACAAATTAAACATTGTTGGAATATAATAAATCCACTCATAAATTAGTTAATCATTATTTGATTAATTTCCTACCCACTAGCTTAGATAGTTGGAATCCAATTGCACCTTAGAGTCAACACTTTCCATCTATATCCTAGGAATGACCTATTTCTAATTCTAGGTTGATCTTGACCACTTTATGGCCATCCAGAATTGGTAACTTCGCTTTACAGTAGAATCTGCTTTATTTTGCTTTTTCTACTTTATCTTGCTTTTCTATGGATAAGGTAAAGCTATTTAACTAGGAAACTGGCAACTTTTGTTTCCAACCCATCCTTGTTATCCACCTCAATGGAACCTCTCCATATGAGTGCCCACATTCCTTATGTTGGCACACAAAAGGACATTTATGGATTGAGGGTTTCCTAAAACACTATAGATGGGCATATTATGAACTACATTTATCATCCATCCAGCTGGTTATTTTAACCTTTAAATATGTCAAGTTCTGTATGTGCCTCTTCCTATATGCAACTCACATGTTGTACACGAGTATTGGTTATTGCATCTCGCGTATAGATTTGTACGTGAGTTACCCTTAGAGAAACTCGCATGTCATACGCAAGTTTCCAGTATTGATACCCATGTACACCTTCCTTCAACATTAAAAATAATAAATCACGATTATCTGAGATTTGTTAAGCCCTTAACCATAATCACCTTAATTGTCTGAACCTCCTCAACCCTCGAAACTGCCTTATTTCACCAAGTATAAAGAAAGGCCTTGGGGAGGGTATTAATCACATATACTTGAGAGCAAAGTTATGCTGGTGGAGTCTATTCAGAATTATTTGGAGCAGTGGAACTCGGAATCCTTTGGTTGCAGAGGAGTCCTTGTCTCAGGCGTTGGGGTGTAATCTAAAGTCATTCATTATTGTTAATAAAGAGAATCCTTCTTCCATATGTGTCTTGAATGTCTTTCATGTATCATGGTTTGATGAATACTTATGATTAAGCACTCAATATATGATTTATATAACCTATTTTATATACATGTATCATCTTGCATTTGGAGGATTTTGTCTTGATAGGAGAAGGAAAAACATCCCAGAAAGCTTTGGAGGAGAAGCAGAGCAGAAGAGGACAAAGCTAGGATCAACCGTCGTGTATTGGGTGAGTATTTTCTATCCTCCTATTTCCTTTTATGTACTCTAGAATCGATTGCCTGCAAGTTTTATGAGTATGTTGGTAACCCTAGACCTTTGGTTATAAGGTGTTTATTCCTGTACAACAGAACTGGCCACTCCGCTAGGGAACCCAGACTACTGTAGGTTGTTTTTGTCACTCCTGACCAGTCTTTGCCTTGAATTTTGTGTGTGGTATTTTATCCTGGTTCATCCTTATCACAGTGTTTGAAAGCCTTGTGATTTTTCTTATTTTTTGAGAAAAATTGTGTACCTGTACACGGGTTTCTATGCTACACAGTCGTGTACAGAGGCCTGCATATGCGTGTTGCTCTATTGGACAGTCACGTACAGTATGCGAGTTGTCCTTATACACAGTCACATACAAACCCGAAAACATGGATTTTTATGATAGGGTTTGCTTGTCCCTCTCTTTGTGTAATTCATGTTTGTTAATTGGATTTCTTTATGGATACTGTTCTATTTGTCTGAAGACCTTGGTGACCACACTTTGTGCTTTTCCGTAAATCCCTTGGGTTTCTTTTGTTTCGATTGTCTTCTGTTTGCATGTTGAAGTAGCTTGGCTTGTTTGGGTTATAGGGTGAAGTGTCTCTGTCTGGACCAGTGATAAGGGTTTTGGGCATTGTTTTTCCTGTCTATTTTTTTATAGTGGTTGGCTTGTCACTTACCTTTATGAGTTTAGAGTGACCTTTTGTCATTGTGTACACCCAAGCTAGGGTTCTCAATCTCCCTTTGTTGGTTTATTCTTGGTTCTTTTGACCTCTTTACTTTAGTTTGTTTATTTTATACAGTTGCTTAGATCCAAATATACCCAATTTTAGTGCATTTTAGGTGCATGGTAGAGTTTGAGCATTTTAAAAAGTGAAAAGAAAAACATTGTCAAGTTTTTGCATTTTCTTTTGCATAAGTAGTTTTCATTTCAGTTTTAAAATATAATCACAAAAACTACAAAAAACATAGTCTTAGTTTATGTTTATCATTTGCATTTGTTCATCAATATATATTTACAAAAAGAAAAAGAAGTTTTCTTCAATAGTGGTAATTTGCTTTGAAAAAGTACACCTTTACTTTTTTATTTTCTATCGAGTCAGAAAACACCATAGTTCATCACTCCATTTCCTTTTGAGTAAGAAATAGCCCTTTAAAATGAATGCAATAATTAAAATTTACTAGTAATTTTTGTTTTTAGGAGCCTTTCACCTACTATCTTAGGCTAGACTTGTGGGATAGGAACTGTAAACTTCCCATAAGTTTTAAAATTCAGACGTAGTGGAAATTTCTTTAGGTAAATCCCTGACTTTATCAATTGTATCTGGGAATATCCTCTCAAAAGGGACTAAAGCACGAGGCTGCGTGGAGGCATTGGACTAAGGAGATAACCCTCTGAATCCTTATCAAAACGTAAATCAAGACTTTTACGCATCTGGGGATTCTGTCCTAGATAGAGTTTTGGGCTCAGCTACCCTGCCCATGCGTACAAGTTAGGCTTGCGACTATCCCCCAAGACTATTTGTATAGCTAAGGTAGCCTTTAGTCTCTTGACATTTAGGGTTCATACCTAGGTAAACCGGAAGGCTATTTCTAGTTCACCTTGAATGGGCTTGGAAGGTAACCCTTGTTGTAAGTGTAGGAGGGTGGTTGGGTGATTCCTCCGCTTGTGCCTAAGAACCACTTCAAGGACGCCAAGTAATCGTTCTTCACCTTTCTTCGGGAAAGTACATCTTTCATCCTTGATTGATTGTTTGAGGCTTTAGGATTTTTATAGTGTGTGCTCTGTGGCTTTTCTTGTGTTTAGTTGGACTTAGGGTGTGATTTGTCAAATTTTCAACTGTGGAGGACCAACCCATTAGAAGTTCAAGAAGGTAGTGAATCCGTCCTCCTCTTGTCACATTGGAGCCTCCACCTCTACCCCAAAGGTTGAGATTGGACACGGACGGTTCATTTGAACCAGTAGGAATAAGTGAAGTTCTTGGTGAACCAGAACCGATAGCTAACCGTTTTTATCTTGATACAGTTGAGATAGAAGACTTTCATACTGATGAGTTTGCAATGAATTTCGACACCCCCTTGACTGATTTAAACTATCCTATGATCATTCAGGTTATACCTTTTGATTCACCTGTTTTAGGTGTCCCTGTGGGTAGGATCATGTCTTCTATAGAAGAAATCTCTTTTGTGTTCACCTCAATCGTTCTGGTTGAAGGGGTAATACCTCCCTTGGTAAGTGCCCCTAGATCTAGTATACCTTCTACACCTTTGGCTCCAGTGAGCTAGGTGGTCCAACCACCGGTTCACTCAAACCTAGTAGGTACTTCTGGTGATATGGTTACTCGGATACCTAGTATACCTACTGTTCCTTCTTCCTTTCCATATACTACCCAGAGTGGTCCGGTAGGATCCTCAGTGTTCATCCAAGGATTTCCTTGGAATGGGGGGCACATTCCCCCATCCACTCCATATGTAGGCCCATCACATTCCTATGTAGGAGTGGAGTTTGGGAATAATACCTCTTATGGGAAAAGTTTCCAAACTCTAATTTCGGTTCCGTTTATGAGCTCTCCCTTTTCGTTGTTCAGCAGAGGGATACTGTCTCCTGTCTTTTAGACCCCTGTTTCTATTGGGACAACTTGAACTTCTTATACTACACCTCCCACACACAATCCTGTGGCTTACAGATGGAATCCATTTTAGATTAATATACCCACCTCGTAACTAGTGGCAGGGGGAAACCCCACTTTTTCCTATGGGCATTCGGGGACAGGTCCCTCTAATCCCCAGAATGGCACATTTAGTACCCCGGTTTGAACCAAACTTCCATTCCTTGCAACTTTAAATTTTCCAAATTTGTCAAAATTGATGAATGACCCGGTGAGGCATGACCCCTTGTAGCCACCTATCCCCACCAAATTGCCATCGCACATCCCTAAATTCGAGGGAAAAGTTGATGAAGACCCTGGAGCTCATGCCACCACATTCCATTTATGGTGTTCTTTGAATTCACTGAATGAAGATTCAGTTAGGTTGAGGCTATCCCAGAGAACCTTAACAGGCACCACAACAAAATGGTATATCGAATTTCCTTCTGCTGCTTTCAGTAGTTTATGGGACTTGGCTAGTGCACTTATTAGCCACTTTCAGCTTCCAGTACGATATGATTTCAGAATGGACTTGTAACCTACCTTTATGCAGGACAAGGCTACCTACATCTCAGATCACATCCAAGAGTGGAGAAGGCAGAAGAGCCTTATAAAATCCACTATCCCTCCTGAGTTCCTTGTAGAGTGGTTCCTTAAATCCATGTTTCCCTACATATCTAAGGAAGTATCTACCTCAGGAGTGACGAAAGAAGAAAAATCCATTCTCAGGGCCCAACAACTATATTTGATTTATTCACAATTTGGTATCTTGTATGAGATTATCACTGAGGGACCGAGGCCTACGCACGATGCGGAGAATCCTAAGCCTATACCCCATGTCGATGGTGTGGTTGGGTCCGTTAAATCTCCCACTATAGAATATTTGGCTAATCAACTCATCAGTTTTCTGTCAAGAAGTCTATGGTGGAGGTAACAAAGGATGCCCCCTCCCCATAGAGTGCAATTTTTTTTGCACAAACCTCTCAGAAGGGCAATCAGCAACCTGGTGGGAAGAAAAAGAAAGGAAAGAATGGAGAGGGAAACCAAAACAAGCAAAATCCCATGAACAATGCTGATGGGGGTAAGAAAGAAAAGAAGAAGCTCAAGTTCCCATGTAAGTTGTGCCATGAGGACCACCTTACTCACCTTTGTCCCTTTATGGATCAAGCCCAGAAGCTACTTAAAGCTCAACAACCGGCTGTCCTGAAGGATCCTTTTCCCCAAGGACAGAATTGTGCTTTAGCTTCTAATGTAGTAGGGGGCACTCAAAATGCCCCTGACCCAAACTATATCAACATGGTTCGATCTTTGACTTTGTTGTAGAAAACAAATAAAAATTATGAGAAAGAGACTTCTAATAAGGGTAAAGCTGTAGGTGAAACTTCTAACCCTCTCACGATAGAGAAACCTGATGAAACTATGCTGAAGATATGAAAAGGTGTCTTCAAGAAGACCTTGCATAACCCTAATGCTAGGGCTACTTCAAACTACTCTGTGGTTTAATATTTATCTCAAACACCGTGTGCAATGTCAGCTTTAGAGGTGTTACAGAGTTGTCCTTCCCAACGGGATGCCCTCTTAGTAGCTTTAGGCAGCATGGACTCATTGAGTCTCATGGCGAAATTTCATTTGTTTGATGTTAAAATTCACCTACCTTACCATGTAGCTTTATCAATAGATGTCATCCATGATGGAAAGACCGTTGGAAGGGTAGTTTTTGATGAGAGTGCTTCTACATGTGTTATGTCCTTGACCTATTGGAAAGCTCTCGGATCCCCAAAGCTGGTCCCATCAAACACTCTCCGTACTGCTTTTGATGGAAGGTCCTTCTATCCCCATGGTATCTTACCAGATTTTGAAATTAAGTTGGCAGGAAAAGCAGTGTCTGTTGAGGTAGAAGTGATTGATGCTCCTTTGGACTACAATCTGCTTTTGGGAAGAAACTGGACTTATGCGATGTCCTCTATTGCATCGGTCATTTTTCGTGTAGTGGTTTTTCCACATGAGGGAAAGCTTGTTACTATTGATCAACTTGATTATACTTGAAAAGGCCATTTAGATTCTAATGAGTCCATTGTGCCATTTGTTGATCAGGTCAAACCTGCTACACATAGCTTGGGGGCTAGAATGTACACATCACTAATGGGCATATTTGATCTTCCAACCCCATTTAATTAGATTGGTTCTACTAGTGTGGGGAAGTCCATAGCTACAGTTGTTGATAGGACTGATCCTTGGGTTCTCCCATCTCCCCATGAACCAGAAGTGCCCTTATCGGCAATGGAGGTAGCTTATCAAGCTATCATGCAAGCCATTGTTGATCCCATTGTAGATCCTCTAATAGTCTCGGAAGATCTAGAAGAAGTCTATTTGCTTGCATGGGCAGAAAACTCTTCACACTCTATAGATTTTTTAGACACGGTTTTACCTTCTGATGAAGCCATTTTGGAAGCCATGAGCGGACGTGGTAAGATTTGTGAGGATCTTCATCATCATTCCTATTTTCTTCCAGAACTAAGCAGAATAGAAAATCAAGAGTTTTGGTTGAGACTGTCAGAAGATGTTGATATACCTATCAATCCCTTGCCTAGGGAAGGAATGTTTGCAGAGCGGAATATGGAAAATATTTCTGCCACCATACCTATTAACATCTTTGTGAACCCTGATATCGTGCAAAACATTTATATAGGTGAAAATTGCTCTCCTAAAGAGATTACCATCTATACTGCTTTGTTTAAGGAATTCTGCAATGTCTTTGCCTAGTGATATGAGGAGATGCCAAGCATAGATCCATCCATTAATGAACATGAAATCCAAACATATCCTGATGCCAAACCAGTTCGACAAAAGTTAAGACATGTTAACCCATGAAAAGCGGCAGCTGTGAAGGATGAAGTTGAAAAGATGTTGAAGGTTGGTTTTATCTATCCCATAGCTTTGATAGAATGGGTATCCAACCCTGTTCCTGTTGATAAAAAGCAAGGGACTATCCGCATCTATATGGACTTTAGAGACCTTAATAAAGCCTGTCCTAAGGACAACTATCCCACGGCATTTATAGATTAGATTATAGATGCTTGTGCGGGAAGTGAAGTGTTCTCGTTTATGGATGGTTTCTTTGGATACAATCAAATTCAAATAAAACCGGAAGACCAACATAAAACTGCTTTCATTTGTCCTTGGGGTACATTCGCGTACAAGAAAATTCCTTTTGGATTGAAAAATGCTGGGGAAACATTTAAACGGGCTATGAACTTTGCTTTCCATGAGATTAAAGCCATTGTCCAACCATACCTTAATGATCTCCCAGCACATTCTCGTCAGAGGATTCAACATCTAGATCATTTACGATTGATATTTGAGAAATGCAAACATTATAAAATACGCTTGAATCCCCACAAGTGTGTATTATGTGTCGAGTCAAGAATATTGCTCGGACTCATTGTCTCTAGTAGAGGAATCCAGGTGGATCCATTGAAAGTTGAGGCCATTGTAAATATGCCTCCTCCTCATTCTATCAGGAAACTTCAAAGCCAGCAAGGAAATTCTAATTTTCTTTGACGTTTTATTGTTAACTATGGCAAGATTACTAAGGGTTTCATGCGCCTGCTCAAATAGGACACCCCATTACTATGGGATGAAAGCGCACAACTTGCTTTCGAGGAATTGAAAAAATCTTTGTTGTCGACACCCTTATTGCATCCGCCATATTATTCTAGGGATTTTATATTATAGCTGGCCGCGTCTGAGTCAACCATTGGGGTAGTACTATTCCAGGAAGACGCTAAGCTTGTGGAGCATGTCATTTATTATCTTAGCTGTGCTTTGGCCGGACCTGAACTTAGATACTCCCACGTTGATAAATTATCCTTAGCAGTCATTTATGGTGTTCAGAGGTTACATCACTACATTTTACTAAGGACCACCACAGTAGTGGCGGATGTGAATCCGTTTCAATATGTTTTATCCTGACGGATTGTTTGGGAAATTTTTTAAAAATGGATAGTCATTCTTCAAGAATTTGACTTGGATTTCCAGTCTGCTAAGTCTAAGAAGTCTTTAGTTTTTGCTGAACTTATAGCAGAATTTCCTATTGAAGAAGATGTAGCAGTTGAAGATTACTCATTCCCAGATGAGCACATCTTCTTAATATCTACCTCTGATCCTTGGTATGGGGATATTCTTATATATCTCAATAATTTGAAGTATCATGTAGCTTACTCAAGGGAGGAACGACGTAAATTATGCCTTCATGCCAAGAACTACCTCATCATAGGAGATACATTATATCGACGAGGGGTAGATTCCGTTTTGCGTCGTTGCCTTACCCATGAGGAAGCAGAGATTGTCCTGAATGATTCCCATAGAGGAGCATGTGGGGTTCATTTATCTGGGTTAGCAACGGCCAAAAATATACTACGTGTCGGTTATTTCCGACCCACTATCTTTAAAGATTGTGTGGAAGCAGTGAAGCGCTATAATCCGTGTCAGCATTACACCAGGAAAATGCAGTCACATCCTACTCCGTTATTGATCATTTTCTCGGTAGGCCCCTTCATGAAATGAGGGATTGATTACGTGACATGCAACCCAACCTTGGCTGGGGGGCATAAATACATCATTGTCACTACTGACTATTTTATGAAATGGGCAGAGGCAATGCCTACTTTTAAAGATGATGAGGAAACAATAGATTTCTTTGTATTCAGTCATATTATAGCACAATTTTATATACCCAAAGTGATTTTCACTGACTACAGCAGTCATTTTCAAAATAACATGATGACCGAACTGACTACCATGCTTGGATTCAGACAAGAACATTCTTGTTCGTACTATCCGCAAGAAAATGGTTAGGTCGAGGTTGTCAACAAAACTTTAAAGACTGTCCTTAAATGTACAATTGATGCAGCCCATTTTAACTGGCACATCATGCTATATCTTGCTCTTTGGGCCTACCGAACCAATGTAAAAACTGCTACGGGCTTCTCCCCTTTCGAACTTGTTCATGGAGTGGAAGTAGTTACTCCGATTGAGTGTGAAATTCTGTCTTTAAAGATAGCTATTCATGTGTTACCTGATACGACATAGCTTGAATAACGTCTAGTACATTTAAAACGCCTTGATGAATAGTGTAGAGATGCGTTGACTGCTAATCAAGCTCATAAAAATAGCGTTAAAACTCAGTATGATAAATCGGTCAAACCTCGGGGTTTCTCTGAAGGGGAACTTTCCTTTCTTTGGGACCAAAACAAAGAACCCCTAGTAGCAGGAAAATTCAAGGCCATGTGGTTAGGACCTTATGTAGTTTTGAAAGTTTTAAATAAGGGTGCATATTAATTAGTTTATTTTGATGGGAAAAAGCTACCTGAGCCTAGAGATGGGCTCTACCTGAAAAACTACTATGCTTAGGCTTAGCACTTTTTCTTCTATTTTTATTGTATGTATATTTTATGTACATTAGGTTGTCGGCTTTGTTTTTATACTATATGCTGGTTCTTGCAGATGTCTTCTGAAAGGTATATAGGGTTCGTTGATGGCGCCAACCATCATAATTGTAACCTAGCTTCAACATCATGGGTTATTTACTCTCCCTCAGGACAGCTTGTTGTCGTGAGAGGCACTTGTTTAGGTCATGCCTCTAATAATGTTGCTGAGTATAGGGCTATAATTGAGCTCCTATGGGATGCTTTGTCATGTGGTATCACCTAGCTTGAGGTTCTTCTAGACTCTTAGCTAGTGGTCTCCCAGCTCAATCAAGCTTATTAGGTATGAAATCCTATCCTATTACGTTAGTTCATGCAAATTCGGTTACTGGAAAGAAATTTTGAAGTTATTATATTCAATCACATTCGACGAAATCAAAATCAATTGAATGATGCATATGCTAATTACATTTTAGATTGGCATCTAACACACATTTCATAAATATATACAGCACACATATAGAAAACATTTGTAAATAAGCCACCAACAACAATATATATATATATATATATGTGTGTGTGTGTGTGTGTGTGTGTGTGTGTGTGTGTGCGTGTGTGTAAAATATCTATCCATAGATAGGTCAAGTCTAATCCTCAGATCCCGTCACATACAAAAATATACAAAAATGTGGATCATAGTCCATCGAATTGTCCTAGATCTACGGAGGACCACCCTGGTCACTTGGACCACCTTGATCCCCATGGTCCCTCTGCACTCTAGCTTCCTCAGCCTCTTCGGCTTCAGTAGCCTCCACAGCCTCTATTTATACAAGCACCGCTTTGACCACTCGCCTGAAAATACGTAACGAGACTGGTGGAACTCCAACAATGAACTCCTGCATGGTAGTTGGGATATGCTCTATCAACAAGGTAGGAACTCTTTGGGTCAGCCTGGCCAGCTTCCCCTCTAGAACCCTAATCAATCCCGGATCTTCGACTATGACAGGACAAACAAACATGCGTGGATGCCCCTCAGGGTGGACCAATCCAATATCTGCATTTTGACACATTTATAGGATTAAGAATTGTACATACGTATATATCTATCATTTTAAACTTCATAAAAAATTTAAAAAAATGATAAAATTAAAAATTATTTACCTAGCTCTCCCCATGCTCCTCCTGGAGGGAGGATAAGGTCTAGGTCACCTCAAAAGTCCATGCTGGCATATGGAAATTGCTCCAGTGTCGGTAGCTATTGTTCCCACTAGATGTAGAAATCATCATAGTATACACTATGCACTGTGTCTCCTTCTCCTTGATGGAGGAAGATGTATCCTCATATACTCTGCCTCGACTGACACGGAGATCGGACTGGTAGAGGTATAGTGGGGCTTAACCTTGCTACTCTCTCAAAGAAGAAGGCAACCAATATGCTCACATAACCAAAGTTATTTCGCCTTCCTCTCTTGCAATCGAACAGTTGTCTTTTCATGATAGAGACAACCCCCGAACACCAATCATAGAGAGCACCATGAAAATAGTCCACTGCTAGCCTCATTTGGTTCCATGTAGCCAAATGTAATGAGGAGGATCCTGAAATCCTCATGATGGTGCTCGCAAGTACCTGTAGAGTAAAGTCATGGATATTTACACTAGGGACACAACTCCCTCTCTTTTCGTTACCTGGTGTGCAAAACACATCTATATAGTTCTGGACACTTAAAGGGTCACCGCCCCTACCGGTTCCCTCTAAGTTGATCGGTGCTCCTCGCCGTGACAGACTGGTAATGAAATACATGTCCTCAGTAATAATCTCCAAGGTCTCACCCTGTAGGTCAAACATCCCCAAATCATGATCCCAATAGTTTATCATGAGCTCAAGTAGGCAGACGTTGGCCCACATGGGTGATGTTTAAAAGAACTTTAATAGCCCACTTGTTCGCAATGCATATATAGTGGGCACACTTTGGAGCGCTTCTTGGTCCATTGTTTCATGCTCCCGTTCCCTCCATTTCAGAACCATCTTTACACCTAGCAAAACAAGTAATTTGATTCAGTAATTTCGTATAAAAATTCTAAATTTTTTTACTATATTTATATTTTTATCCTTCACGCAGTACACGCGATTGTCTCGTTAGACATGTCACGTATTGTACGTGACTGTCTATATAGGCAACTCGTGTACAGAACGCGTGTACGCGAGTCTTCAGACTATGAACCCACGTACACGCCGTGACATGTGTCAAGATTCTTTTAAACATGAAATTAGGACTCCAAATTAATAATTGCTAGGATCAAAATGAAGAGTTTAGGGTGTAGGCTTACTTGCAACTTGCGGAATTTGATTTCGTCGGTTAGATTGTCCACAGCGATCGAACAAAGGTAGAGGGAAGAACTTTCTTTTTATGGCTAAACATTTCAAATGGTGAGTTTTGTTTTGATTTTCAATTATTTATAGAAATTTTATTTCTCCTAATGGGTTTTTTCTATAGTTTGAAAATCCATTCAACTAATAACATATTTCTTTTTTGCGTTGAAATAGGTTTTTCTCCATTATAAAGTGTTCTTTCTCTAATAGGGTGGTTTTGTCATTTCCAATACATTTTTGGCCTCTTTATTCAATCGATATTAACCTTAGCATTCAACATTTTTCCACAAACTATGGTATTATACACCATTAGTTCCCTGTTTTTACTATTGTTCTTCCATGGATAGGACCTTTTTTTCATGAGTATCTTTCTTCCAAGCCTATGTTGTTCTTTGGTACTCATGCCGCAATGGTTTTCAGGTACAAGGGTATCCTTTTAGCTATTTTTCATGCCAAATAGAGCTTCTTCTGAATCTCTTTTTACAAGCTATCATGTTATAGGACTCCCTGCCCTTATGGAATTTCTTTAGGCCCAGGTCTGACTCCTTCAAAATAGACTTGACTGTCGAGTTAACTCATCCATTCAAGCTCATTAAGAATATGTGAACGTGCATCTGCATTAGTGGTAGGTTATCTCTTTCTTGGACCATGCGGAATAATACAAGAAAGGATCGCTCTCTTTTCTTTTTTAATTGAGAAGAGTATTCTCAAGTATAGTTTTATCACTTTTCCGGACATGAGGGACTAAATTTATGGAAAAGGAACACCCTGTATGAGCGTAGCTTTCTCTTTTTCGTGCTCTGGACCTAAACATGAAAAAGATTCCAAGTGTACTTTGTGTCTTTGTCATGCTCATTAAACACTTAAGAACAAAGCAACGAGTTTACTGTTGTAAGCCCCATTTCTCGTAATCAAATGGATCATCTGAGTGATCTTGCTTTCCTTCATAGTCGTAAAACTCAAGCTATTTTATGTTGTTTCAAAAGGAGCATTGGGTAGGTGGCAATTTAACCTTTTATGGACCTCCCTAACTAAGTACGAAAAAGGTTCACCTTTTATTATACGGAAGTTAAGAGAGTTCTTCTGTGGTATGTTTTATACTTTTTCGGCCTCAGGAGACTAAATTGGACAAAAGAGGACCCCCCTAGAGTCTTCTTTGGAGTTTTTAGACTCTCTAAATGTGAAAACACCTACTGAGCATGTACTATTTTGGGCTCATTAAATCCACAAATCAGTGACACTATCAAGAATTATTTTCCTGTCTCTTCAAGCTTGTTAAAAAATGAAGAGGGATCCGAGTTAACTTTCCTAGACTCATTAAAATTTAACAGGGAAGGTAAGGAAGAAGTTTTCTCTTGTTTTTAGTAATGGCAACATGTCATCCTTGAACATAGCACTTTTTGTATTTTCTAATACCCATGTTTCAGTGTTCACTTTTTGTTCAGCTATTACTTTGAGTTTCCTACTCCTCCTCTTGTTCGTTATACCTAGGGAATCTGATCATGTCTCCTACATGATAGATAAGTCTAGTTGTTTTATCTATAAGTTAAACGTTTCCTTGGGTCATCTCTGTGTCGTGCTCATTGTTCAAGGACTTCACCCAATGTTTGATCTATATCTTGATCGTATCATTGTTATATCTATTATTTATTGTGTCTCCCTTATGTTACCTAGTTCCTAGTCACTCTTGTGATCCGTTGGAGGATTTATTGCCTTCCTTATCACAGCATGGTTCCATTTCAGTACTTCCTGATGATGATGACCTAGAGTTTTGATGATCGTACCTCAGTATTCACTTCCCTCATTAGTGAATTCCTTCGCTTCAGTTTTTAATTATTACTTATTGACAAATTGTTGAATCCTTTCCATGTTCGACTTCAACTTACTTTTATTCACATGGCTGGGATTGTACTGGTTCTTTGGGATAGTTTATGAAGACCTTAGTTCCTCATCTATGGACTAAGTTACGCAAGATTCTGTTCTATTCATGTACATGGCTTCTAGATCTTTGAAGACTCATCATTCTTTTATATTGTGGCTTCGATCCACCTTTGTAATAAACACGGTTTCATACCCGTATCATATGATGTACTCAAATATTGTAAAGGAGCTAGTGTTCCAGTAAATTTAACATAGAATCCTTAGATATGACTTTGTATATGACATTACTATGTATTTGTTTTAGGTACTATCTCTGCTCCATTGTATTTTTGAGTTCTCCAAAGATAAAGATTATAATGTATTTTGGCCATCGTTTCCCTTTGACCTCACACATTAGGGGGCATCTTTTATCCACCTGAATGGCACCTCTCTGTCCGAGTGCTTACATTCCTTATGTTGGCACAAGAAAGGACATTTATGGATTGAGGGTTTCCTAAAATAATATATATGGGCATATTATTAACTACATTTATCATCCATCCAACTGGTTATTTTAACCTTTAAATATTTCAAGTTTTGTAGGTGCCTCTTCCTATATGCAACTTGTGTGTTGTACGCAAGTATCAGTTATTGCATCTCATGTACAGATTTGTACACGGGTTACCCTTAGAGAAACTCGCGTGTCATACGCGCATTTCCAGTATTAATACCTGTGTACACCTTCCTTCGACATTAAAAATAATAAATCACGATTATCTGAGATTTGTTAAGCCCTTAACCATAATCACCTTAACTGTCTCAACCTCCTCAACCCTCGAAACTGCCTTATTTCACCAAGTATAAATAAAGGCCTTGGGGAGGGTATTAATCACATATACTTGAGAGAAAAGTTATCCTACTGGAGTCTATTCAAAATTCTTTGGAGCAATGGAACTCAGAATCCTTTGGTTGCAGAGGAGTCCTTGTCTCAGGCGTTGGGTTGTAATCTGAACTCTTTCATTATTGTTAATAAAGAGAATCCTTCTTCCATATGTGTCTTGAATGTCTTTCATGTATCATGTTTGATGAATACTTATGATTAAGCACTCTCTATATGATTTATCTAACCTATTTTATATACATGTATGATCTTGCATTTGGAGTATTTTCTCTTGACAGGTGAAGGAGAAGCATCCCAGAAGGCTTTGGAGGAGAGGCAGAGTGGAAGAGGACAAATCTAGGATCAACCGTTGTGTATCGGGTGAGTCTTTTCTATCCTCATATTTCCTTTTCTCTACTCTAGAGTCGATTTCCTGCAAGTTTTATGAGTATGTTGGTAACCCCAGACCTTCGGTTATAAGGTGTTTATTCTTGTACAACAATCCTCCATTATTTTCTCTCCATATTCTAGGATTAGCAAGTATTTCCTTCACTCATCATCACTCACACATGCTATTGCTAATTCGTGAGGTGCTTGCTAGATTGGTAAAGAGCTTTAGTCAACTATGGGGTTTATCATAATTAGTAAGCCTACTTTATGAGCTAGCCTGCGTTGTCTTCATGAAACTCATTTTCCTTTATAAGGATGTATTACCTATGTAATAATATCAATTATCATTTATTGATCATTCATTAATGTTTTTTCATTAATTCTTCTTCTTCTCTCCTTATGCTAATTCTCTACAATTCTATGTGAGGTTAATTGTGTGCCTAGATCCTTGGCCTATTTATGAAATTCCTTATGCCATCAAGGATTTATAATTTATACATGGTATCAGAGCTACAGTTCTCAAAGTTCAAGTTCTACATAGTATTAGAGTTGAGGATATCAAAGCTCTACATGCTATTAGATCTTTGAGAGTTCATTAATTAATCCTCCTTTTTTAGATTTACAGGTTTATTTTGTAGGTTCAACTTCGAATGGATTGAAGAGTATCAGTTCCTATTATTTCTCCATTCACAAGCTATTCAGAGTGGAAACTAAAGATGATTTCATATTTAAAGAGACAAGGTCTCTATGAGATATCTATTGGAGCTGGTGAAGAGTCTTATGAAGAGCCAAGTGACTAGTTGAATGGCTGTGATAGAGCAGCTGGAGCTATTTGTCCAGCTATCTCTCCATGCATGCACTACCTTATTGATTATGTTGATTAAGCAAAGAATCTCTAGACAACATTGGATATAGTTTTGGGAAAGGACAATGAGTATCCTTCTAGCTATGTGGTGAGTGCCTCTAGCTCCTCAATGATTTCTCTCTCTCAAGATGTCTCGAACTATACAGTCTCTGATGAAATTGATCATGAAGAATAAGTTTCTCATACAATTCTTGTTGCTACTACTCTCTTTGATTCAAATGCTCCAATTTTCAATCAAGAAGAAAATATTGAAGAGCCATCTTTTTCTATGTCTCTTGAAGTAGAAGATCTTGATTCATCTTCTTATGATGTTGTTGATGAAAAATAAGTGACTAATGGAGATGATATTGCTATTGATGATTCAATCACACAGTCATTTTTCTCTATGTCTTCTATCATGGATTCTAAGATCCATATGCTAGACCTCTCACACTTTGTGCATGCCTCTCTTCTTGATGGTGTTCAACCCAATGACTTCCAAGATGTTTGTTTATCCAAATTAATTCCATCTAGTGTTTTTCCACTTACCATAGTTGATTCCATGTGCTTCTACAGCTCCTCCTTTGTTCTTGGAACTCATTCTCAGAGCCTCCTTGAAGATTTTGAACATCACTACCTTTCCTCCTTACATTCTTCTACCAAAGAGGATTCTTTACCAGCATATTCCCATGAGTCTACTATTTTTCTTATTTGTGATCATTTGGATTCTTTGGAATATATATCAACCCATGGAACCCATGCATTCACACTCTTTGATCCTATACCTTCTCTATGTTCCTACAAGATCACTTGCACACATCCTATCTCTAAAAATGAATATGGAGACATGATACACTCGCTTTGACAGTTATTTCACCTATCTAGAGCACATTTCATCTCTATTGGTTTGAATTTCAAGTCATCTCATCATCTTGGAGCAGATTACAAGTCTCAAAATCCTTTAGTATTTCCTTCACATCATTGGATCTCAGTCATTCTACATGGTCCTAGTTTCCATCCTGCAGTTGTCCTTGATCCAGGTGAGTAGATTTATCTTCCTCCCAAGAAGAAGATTCTTCTAGACATCAGCATTTAGTTTGGAGCAGCAGCAACACCAGTAGTTCAACATTTTTTGTATTTCTTTTCATGTCCTTCCTTGAGGGAGGATTTTCCCCTTGAGGTTTTGCCTCTTTCCTCATTTCTTTAGAAAAGATAAATTATAAAAGGGTGACCATAGCTTTGTTGTTGGGCCCTATATGCATATATTTTTTTTAATAGTTTAGGAATATCATCATAAATTCAGGAATATCTAACCAGCTCATAAAATAATTAATAATTATTTGATTAATTTCCTACCCACTAGCTTAGATAGTTGGCATCCACTTGCACCTTAGAGTCAACACTTGCCATCTATATCCTAGGAATGATTTATTTCTGATTCTGAGCTGATCTTGACCACTTTATGGACATCCAAAACTGGTAACTACTCTTTACAGCAGAATCTTCTTTATTCTGCTTTTTTTTCTTTATCCTTCTTTTCTATGGATAAGGTAAAGCTAGTCAACTAGGAAACTGGAAGCTTTTGTTGCCAACCCATCCTCCATTATTTTCTCTACATATTCTAGGATTAGCAAGTATTTCCTTCACTCATCATTACTCACACATGTTATTTCTAATTCATCAGGTTCTTGGTAGATTGGGAAAGTAGTTTAGTCAACTATACAATTTATCATAATTACTAAGCTTGCTTTATGAGCTACCTTGAGTTGTCTTCATGAAACTCCTTTTTCCTTTAGAAGGATGTATTACCTATGTAATAATATCAGTTACCATTTATTTATCATTCATTAATGTGTGTTTATTAATTCTTCTTCTTCTCTCCTTATGCTAATTCTCTACAATTCTATGTGAGGTTAATTGTGTGCCTAGATCCTTAGCCTGTTTATGAAATTCCTTATGCCATCAAGGTTTTTGAATTTCTACAAACACCTGGTTAATCCTTGTAATTTCAATCGTATTCAAATTAAATCTCATATAATTCCACAGCGTGCTAATGTTTGGAACACCAAGAGTTGAAGAAACAATGTTGGAGAAGTATGGTGAGTGCAATATTTAGTGCCATTTTCCTCGGAGGATCTATGAGTGAAGTTGTTATACCTACTATGGTTGAGGAAAATGTTGTCGAAAATGTTCCACCCCAAGGAGGGAGGCGATTGGAAGAGATATTCCCAGTCTTCCTTGCATTAATGATGCAAACCATCTTACCAGGGTTGGCAATGAGGAAGTGTTCTAGTTCCCATAAGAGAAACAATGTCTCATCATTGTTGAGAAAGACCAAAGAAATAGTGGCTAGAATCCAGGGTCCAAAGGACATCACACCGAAGCCACTAGATAAAACCATTGAAATAGTCACCATAGTGCACAACATCCATTACTAAAACCCTCTAGTCTAAACTAGTGTTCAGATAATGACAAATAGAAATAGAGGCAATCATCATCACCATCATCTCTAAAAAACAATGAAAACATAAGGGGTGATGATGTTTTGAAGAAACACATGAACATGAAGATTCCAATAAGAAAGGGTAATATGTTGACGAAATGGAAGACTTTGCCGGTAGTAGGGTAAAGCAAATATCTACACACTGAGTGGCCTTTCTAGTTGGTGCAAGATCCAAGGTTTATACCGATGTTGCATACTCAACCAAGACTGATATAGAGAAAAATTATGAATAAGGAAAGGAAAAACCTGGGATGAGTTCAAGTTGAAGCTAGAAATGCAAACAAGGAGAATCGATGATATTGATAAGTCTCCCATATCATCTATCCTACTACTCTGAAACAATTACTTTACCTAATAGAAGAAATAACAACAGTAGTAGCAGAAGTTAGAAAGAAAATAAATGAAATAAGGTACATCAATAGAAAATATAATTCCAGAGCATGCCAGTTTCGACCTTATGGAACAATTGCAGAAGACAAAGGAAGAGGTGCATGTATAAGAAGAGTGAGTTGTGAAAATCGTGGAATATTTTCAGAGAAAATTCAATGCAAGAAAAGAAATGGAGGAATAGCTTCGAGTGTCTTGGGATGAGCCACAGGTGAGTGTTGGGGGGCTATTGGGCCTAGGGACAGGAAGGTAGAATTTTTCCTAAGTATGGAGAAGAGATAAAGAAGAAGAAGGATTTGTGATAGAAGTAGCGATAGAAAATAAAAATTAAAAAGGAATTTGCAATAGAAGCAGTAAAAGGAAGGAAGAAGAAGGAAGAGGCACAACAGAAGAGGAAGTTGTGCCATAAGAGGAATACACAAGAAGTGGAAGGAGTGTGACACAAGAAGGTGTGGCTTAATAACAGTGTCATAAGGCATGTGAGTATCATAATGAGTGGAAAATGACAGTAAGGTATAACACTTAGAAAGTGACAGAACTTAATGATCATGGGTACGAGTTTGGCTAGAACTGGCGGAAACCACATGTATGAAGGTATATTTCTAATTCAATCTGTTAGTTCCTCCTCATTAGGTGTTACTAGAATAGGAAAGACATCCTATTGGCTGGATATAACAAGTTGATTGAGAAAGAAAGAGGAAATGAGTCTGTAATGAGTCTATAAAAGGGGGAACCCAAGCTGTATGCGGGTTATCTCCTAGACTGTTGGGTTCACTACTATTAGCTTTCTATATATTGGCTCAGTATTTTGTTTGTTAGTGTTGCTAAGTGCACATGAGTTGGATAATTTGTCGCTGAGTGTACAGAAGAGTAGGAGAGGTTGAGTTCATTCAAGCTGTGTGAGGATCATTACTAAAGATAAGTAGGAAGAGAGCATGAGAGGAAGGAATAGTATGTAAACATAGAAAAGATGATATAGAACAAAGTTTGTAGCTTAGTGCACAGGAGAAAGGTGCATATATTTCCTCATGCCAAATGAAGATCGCCTTTGTGGTTTTTTCCCATATGGGTTTCCATGTTATATTATATGTATATGTGTGAATGTTGAATGTTTTTGAGTTATGTATGAATGTTGCATTGAATGCATTATTGTAGATTTTATTACAAATGAATAGATGTTTATTATTCACATTGTATCAATTGAATATGATTTTGTTGTGCAAATATTGTTGATATAATAAGTCACATAAGAGAAGTTGGGTCACGGTCTAACTGCTCACAGTAAGCATAAACAATCCCCACATAGAATTCATTTAGAAAATTCGTAAGGGACCAAGGTACCATAAATTCCCCACTCAACTGTTAAAACCTGGATCTGGTAGTCACCCATCAAGAGATATATCTTGGGTGAGACTGCATCTACATCGATTGTGCTACCAACTGAGCTCTATTCTTTTCGGCCGATATCTTGGAATTGTTTATGCTTAGTAGAAGGGACTGAACTTGGGTGAGCATCCTTGGAGTAGGGAGAAAAGACAAAAAAAATTATATTATAGTAATACAAATCATAATCATTCACATACCAAATTCATAACCATTCACCAACATAACTTTTCTTGAAGATACTTGTTAACACCAAAAGCAATATAAGGCAGTTGGACATTTATTCCAACATAGCCCCGATTCTCCAAAAAGGGATAAAAAATCCCAAAAATGAGAATGGGTAAAAAACCATTTGTAAATACCATACACTATGAAAAACCATGGGTCAATACCATGGGAAAGAAAACCTTGGATCATCCTATAAATACATTGTGAAGGTTTCCCGACAACAACTTTTACATTCCTGAAATTTTTCACTTTCCATCACACAGTTCCAGAACCTTATATTCTTACGTATTTCTCCATACCATTTTACGTTTCACGGTGAGCTCACTCTATGTTACCTTTGATCCCTTTCCTGGTGAAAACGATTGTTGTAGAAAATCAGAGACCCAGATTGTAGGATCCATGGGACTACATCCTCAAATGGTTGCATTGGCCCATCTTATTGAAAGGTATACTATATTTTTGTTTTATTAGTTATATAATAAAATAAAAATAAATAAATATTTGTTTCTTGTTTTAGTAGTCAAGGTTGAGATCCTTCCTTGCACAATGAACTCGATCGTTAGATCTAGTTGATCTAAGGTAGGTGCTTTTGCATGTACCTGGAGAGAAATATCCACTACATTTTTTGTGACTCCACTCGCTCGATCCCCTTGGATATATGTTGATGTAGGTGTTTTTACTAGTTTTTTATACTTGGGTACCCTCATCCGTCACAAATATGACCCACTAGCAGTATATTCGAACCACTCCCTCACAATGTCTACCCCTTGGAACTTTACCCAAAGTTTTTTCCTTAAAACAATTTCAGCTACGTTTGATTGCACCTATTCGGTAAAACGTTGCGACATAGGTCACACCTTTGTTCCCAATAAGCGCGACCTACTTTGTTCTTTTTTCCTTTATAAATGTGACCTGGACCTAAGTTCGAAGTTGTTCTTGTCGATGATTCTGAATCCCCACGATTTCTTTTATGATCTAATTTAGTGTGATTTATCACGTAAAACCCCCTATTAAGCGAGACCTATGTTTTCTGTCGATTGTCCATCTCAGTTGCAACTATTTTATAGTTATGCATGACCCTTACCATACCTATTCCGCTAAAATGTGAGACCTATAGTTTTTCTAATTGTTTGAGGTGTTTGAGGCCCTTTTGAGACTTCATGTCTTTGTTCTACCCGTTCCACAATTGTTTCCTTCCATATTTGATTTCCTACATCCCCTTTTTTTTTGTTGTTGTTTTATTTTCCTTGTATGTGAGCCCATATTAGTTGAGCTTTGTAGTTTATACCCCCCATATGTTTCCTATACCCTATGAAGTTCCTTATGTGCTTATTTATTTGTGTATGTGTTTCTATCTTGAAGAATTAGTTGTGCGGTGTTGAAAATATTTACACTCATTATTGTTCTTTATTTTTTAGAAAATGTGTCTCTCGAATGAGAGTGATGGGTTTTAGAGATTACAATTCACTTGTGCACACATCTAATACCTTAAAATAAATTATTGGTTCATGACCCCAACATGATACAAAAATTGATCTTAACTCAACCAACATTGTAACCTCATTTGAGGACCAAAACACTATTGTAGTTAAGGTAGGACACTAGTGATAGGCATCCAAATAACACCACTTTTTCGCTTACATATAAGACATAGTTCTTGTCTTGTAGGGAACCAAAATCCTCTAGTATTTTTTGACACACTCACAACCAATTTATCATGGTTTATCCCACTCAATGGGGGTAAGCCTCAATGAAGGGGTTCAAGAAGTCAGGGCGGAATACCGCACTCCATTCTATACTAAAGAATAGCCCTTCATATTCGTCCTCATGCATACAAAGGACCATATCGTGTGTCAAGGACAAAAGGAATTAAGTGTTAGGAAACCATCCCCAATGTGTCATGAATGAGGTATCGTAGTTTCTAGTTTCTTATAAATCTTTTACCCGAGGTCCCTCTTAGTAGTGGGATTCCATTTGCCTTTCATTATTCCATTTTGTAATGTTTGATTGTGGATTTCACCACCTAATAGGGGATATGATTTGTGAGGGGCTTCCATCTTGTATATAGGAGTTTGATTGCACTTATACCCCATAGGTTACCATGCAAATTTATTCATATGTAGTGTTTCTTATTGGATTTTTGGCCACTTTGTTGTAGACTCACCTGCTATGACATGTTGTTGCAATTCAGTTTTAGAGATTGATTTTTTTCCTATGTGCCACTGTTTATCAACTATCCTTCTACAAAATCAACTATAGTTCAAAATTTGAGCTTTTGTTTGACACCCTTGAGCCTTCATTCATCATATAGCACACCATCACACCACCACTTCTCCACCACGCTATTTCAAGAGACTTAGGGAGCATACCCTTAAGTTCCATTCCTTGAACTGTCATCATCAAATCCATATTAAACATCATTCATCACCTTCAAATCCATACAATAAATCTGAGTCAAGTTCATATTCTTATCATTCTAAACCTACCTTATTTAGTGCCCCATCTAGCCCCGTGGTTGGTGCACCTCCCACCCCATTCCTGTAGGGGATTGGTGGTAGTTGACTTGTCAACTCTCCACCCATAATACTAGATATCATGTATGTTGTCCCTACATGCCCTGGTCTGAGTGTTCCACTCACCACCTCACGCATTGCTACTAGTTCGTTACCCACTAGTGGTGGCCCCACTCCAACCACCATGGTTCACACGATTCGAAAATTCATGTATGGGGGAACATGACCTTCTACCACAAACTCAACTATTCATACCATCTCAATGATTAATTTTTTTGTCAAAATTCATCTCTACCAATCTCCATTTTCTCATTGTACCTATATTCCTACTAGCCGCAACACAATTGTTATCCCTCCTAGAACTAGTTGAGAAATTGGTCTTCCATTCATGGCTAGTCTCAACCTGGTTGATTTGGAATGGTTAAAAAATGACCCCATCCATCATGACCCATTGTGGCCTCCTATTCCTACCAAGATCCATTTATACAACCCTAATATTGAAGGAAAGGTAGGAAAAGTGTACATAGAATAGCCATTGGGATTCAAGACACGTGACAGGAGTACTGATGTGAGAAAACTGAACAAGGATGTTTATCTATTTAAATAGAATTCAAGGACATGGTACAATAGTATTTATAGCTTCTTGATGAGCCAAGGATTTTCTAAGAGTAAATTTAATTCCAACATTTACTTCAAGGTTGAAGGAGGAAGACCAGTGGTGCTCCACCTATATGTCGATAACCTATTTCGGATAGGAGAGAATGAAATCATTGAATATTGAAAGAGGATACTTGCTACTTATTTTGAGATAACATACCTAGGTATGAATCATGATGCACTACTTATCAGGCATGGAGGTTTGGTAGAGTCCATATGGGATTTTCTTTTGTCAAGGAAAATATAAAACAGACATTCTGAAGAGATTCTGAGTGTTGGACTGCAAGATGATAGCCAGACATATGGCATTGGACTTCAATATTTTGTGTGATTCTTCATCAAATTCAGTCGATGCCACAATGTATCGTTATATTATTGGCTCAATTATGTACCTGACAAATACGAGACTAGACATATCCTTTGATATGAACACTTTGAGCAAGTTCTTGATGGATACAATACATGTTCACTTGGTTTCTCCAAATCATATATTGAGATACTTCAAGGGTACAATGGATTATGGGCCTGAGTATGATCTGAATAAGAATATTAAACTACATGGTTATGTTGATTTGGATTGGGAAAGTAGCACCACTGATGGGAAGAGAACATTTTGTTGCTACTTCAGCTTGGGATTTGGCATGATGTACTTATTTAGCAGGAAGCATTCCTACATGGCACTAAGTACAATCGAGGCAAAGTATGTCGTCTCTTGGTTGGATAGTTCTGAGGTAGTATGGTTGCAGAAACTATTGTATGATTAGTTTGATCTCCACTTAGAAGTGAATTGTATCTTCTGTGACAATCATATTTGTGTGAAGCGACTAAAGAACCCAGTGTTCCATGACAAGTAGAAGCACATAGAGATAAAGTTCCACTATATTAGGGATATAGTACAGAGAGGATAAGTAAAGATCCTATAGATGGAAATGGATGAGAAAAAAACTTATGTTTTAACTAAACCTCTAGCCAGAGTAAATTTAGAGTACATCAAAACAAAACTTGGTGTGATCGAGAATGAGACCTTTCGAAATAGGGAGTGATGAGTTCCATCATAATCATAGATACATGTTGTATTGATGATGTAATCAATCATGTAGTTTTTTTTTTTATGTAATTAGTCTTGGTGAATCTCATAGGTTATCATTATACATAATCAATATTGATGCATTTTTATGCTAGAAGATGACTAGAGACCAGAAGAGGCATATTCATGAGATATCACATTGGAAATGAGATAGGTTGTTTGGGCGTAAATATAGATTCTTGGAGTAAGACGCAGATACATGGGATATCACATCGTAAATGAGATAGTTTGTTTGATCATAAATAGAGAGTCTTGATGCAATACACAGGTTTCTCAAATGTAATCACTCATGTAGGTTGTCCTTAGATGTAATCGGTCCTAACAAGGCTAATTAGTTATCCTTCAATGTAATCAGTCCTGGTATAGGTTATTTGGGTGTAAATAGACAATCATGACATAGTACGAAGGTTTCTCAGATGTAATAAGTCATGCCAATTAGAGGAAATTTCAACTCAAAATGGGCCCCCTAAAAAGAAATAATAAAATAATAGTTAAAATAATAAAATAATATTTATTAATTTTTGAGGAAGAAAAGAAAAAAACTACTCTTTTGTTTGTATTTTTGACATATATCCCCTTTTTTTTACTCAAATTTCAATCAGGAGAGCTCGTTGGATGTAGAATTAAATTCCGCATCCAACAAGTACCCACTCGACATACTTTTGATGGACCCTGCTAACCCAAAAACAAGAAATACCTGAAAAAACGTGATGATGATGTCTTCATCACATTTTTTTAGGTATTTATTGTTTTTGGGGTATCAGAGTCTGTCAAATGTATGTTGAGTGGGTACTCATTGGATGCAAAATTTAATTCCGCATCCAACAAGCTCTCCTGATCGAAATTTGAGTAAAAACACAGGGAGATATGTCGAAAATACAAACAAAAAACGTAGTTTTTTTTATGATACCTATCCCCAAATTTATATTAAAAAGGTGTTTAAGACCTATACAGTATTTCAAATTTAAAGAAATTTCATGGGCTAACACACAATGACATGGAATTTGAATCAAAGTTAAAAGGCCCATTTTGAGTTGAAATTTCCTCTAATTAGTAGGTTGTCCAAAGTTTGAAAGGGATCAAGGCATGGTACGTAGGTTGCTTAGATGTAATCAGTCTTGGAAGGTTGTTTGAGTAGAAAAGATCCTGGATGCAAGTTGTTTATATGTAATAATTCCTTGAGGTTGACCTGAGCAAATAAGATCTTGGCATGGTATGCAGGATGTTCGGTCATAATCAGTCCTTGTATATGTGTGCTCCCATGTTGGAGATAATGATGTCATAAGGAACTTGGTGTACACTTGATAAGTTATCCTATGTTTGTAGAACACAGGTTGATTGCAGAGAGACGTAATGTATTTTGTGTGCTCATGGGATATTCTCACATAGTGGTATATGTAGGTTATATCCTTACATGTTCCATTAGAGGAATTTTGAGGTCTAAAATGGACCTCCTAAGGAAAATAATAAAATAATAGTTAAAATAATAAAATAATATTTATTACTTTTGGAGGGAAAAGGAAAAAAAACTACATTTTGTGTTCATATTTTTGGCATATCTCCTTGTGTTTTAACTCAAATTTCGATCGGGAGAGCTCGTTGGATGCCGAATTCGATTCCACATGCAACAAGTACCAACACTTTATACTTTTGATGGACCCCCTCACCCCAAATACAAGAAATACTTGAAAAATGTGATGATGTGTCATCATCACATTTTTTTAGGTATTTCGTGTTTTTGGGGTAGCGAGGTCTATCAAAAGTATGCAGTGTGGGTATTCGTTGGATGTAGAATCGAATTCTGCATCCAACGAGCTCTCTCGTTCAAAATTTGAGTGAAAACATAGGGAGATATGTTGAAAATACGAACAAAAAAAGTAGTTTTTTTCAATGACAAATATGTCACTTCGACGATTATGGTTGACTCATTTTATTGGAATTCTATTGGTTCTTGAATTCCAACTCACAAGAACTTATTTTTGGTGTGTTTTCTTATAAGGCCCATTTTAGACCCCAAATTTCCTCTAATGCTATGTTGGTAGAATGGGTGGTCTGCATCTGGGATGTGTCATATGTGCTCTATGTGTGTGTTTTTTTTTGGCATGACAAATAGATGATTTGGGTACAACGAGATGATGGTAGGAGATACAGGTTATTACCATGGTAATGTAAATAAGTTCCTGAGCAGTACCTACAAAATGGATTACTCATTGATATCATGAAGACCTGGATGAGGATCAGGCCTATACCCATTATGAAAAAAGGGTTGTTTCTGTAGAAACTTACGATGAACGATATTACCATTCAATGATTAACTAGAATATGATTACGGCAGTACCTATGATGATGAATTCATGATAATGACTAGACCATATGTGTTGATGGATGTGAATAAAGGGAAACTACCTTCCTAGTTAAGAGGGAGTGTTGATGTATTTCTTACTTGGGAATATATTATGATGTATATTATCATTTTATGTTGTTGTACCCCCATTAGAGATGTATTTTCATCTTTTTGGGAAGTCATTAATGTGTCTGGGCCTTGAGGTACAACCTCGACTGTAAGTTGAGGAAATAGTTCCCAGTGAAACATCATGTAATGTATTTTTGCAGTCTCTCTAGGAGAAGTTGGACCTATTAGCGTAAGAGGTCTTCCCCAGTCATGTATTAGGTGATACAATTGAAAGGTATAAATAGGGAGGCACCCTCCCTTATTTATACACACACTCACTCACTCAATTCTGCATGAGGAGAGACAGAGACAACAAGGAGAGATATATAGTTGCAGAAGACTTATTATTATTGGGTTTTATAGTCTTGTGATACATTCTTTGTGATTGAACTATTATGAGGAAGTTTGTAGGGTTTTCTCCTTTATGGGTTCCCTGGTGAAAAACCTTTTGTCTTGTGTATCTTATCTTTCTTTTCTATCTTGTTTCACTTTCTATTATTTCAGATCAATAACCTAATCAAGCTAATTAGATTAGAAAAACAAAAAATACCTAACTACCTAAATGTGGTGAATCAACTAAACCATCAGGATCAACTCTAATACCAACAATATCCTTTAGCCTCTCATTCTCATAGTAGGGAAATAAGTATCTTGCCGTTAATGAGTTTTTCCTTGGAATTGTTTGCATCTAGAGGTTGGTGCCAATAACTCACTTTGTATAATGGTATACAATCTAATCTAGTCTATAATATTTAAACACATAATTTTATTTTTTTTGTGCATGGGAAACATTTGTCAAATATTCCCCTTTTATAACCATTGAACCAATCATAAAATCATTACCCTCATAGTCCGTCAATGATACATTGAGTTCCTACTTCCTATCGAAACAATGTTCAAACCAATAGTCAGTTCCCCATCCATTTCCTCTTAGGGAAATCATTGTGTATATGTTCCTTGTAGAAAATAAAGTGGAAACATAGGAGTTAGATAAATAAGCACACTTAGTTGTCAAACAATTCAAAAGTTTCAAGAAATTAATCAAACCTGTTTGTACGAGATCTGATATGTGGTCATAGTTTGCCCAAATACTTGATTGATTCTCATCTAATTGGGGTAATTATACATATATATTTAGAATAGTGGGGAGTGATACATTATCCCATCTTTCAACCCAATCTGTGGATTCACATTTTCCCATTCACCACTAATATATGGATAACAAAAACATGAGAGTGTCATTTTCCAAACTTCAACTATAGTAATGTATGATGTCCTAACAAAGTGAAATGCATGAGTTCCCTAGATTCTCTTGCACTCATATAATTATTATCGATCTACATACAAAACCTCCCAAAATATCTATTTACATTTGCTTTCATAGTTGATTGATCTTCCTTCATTTTTACTCCCTATTTGTGACTGAAGAACATGGTATTTGCATCACAAATGAGTGAAATAGTTTTGAACTTCATTTCTTTCTTACATAATGCAGTCTTGATGCACCCACTTGTTCCATCATGCTCATCTTTTCCATGTCTAGTTGCAAAATAACTCTAAATAGGTGACCCCTTGTTCCTTTTGTGGAGCATACATAACCATTGAAAGAAACAAGCATTTTTAATTACCCCGCACAACTTCTGACCAAGTCCAATGCTGTTTCATGTATATATTGTTATCCGTCAAGTGAGTGTAGAACATGTTGGAATATATTAAATCCACTAATAACTTAGGATAAAATATTTAATCATTACTTGATTAAATTCCTACCCACCAGCTAATTAGTTGGCATCCACTTGAACCTTAAAGTCAACATATCTCTTTTATACCCCAGCAATGCTTTATTTTAGATTTTGGTTTGATATTGACAACTGTATGGACATCCAGAATTGGTAACTATGCTTTTTTGCAGATTGTTCATTATTATGCTTTATCCAACTTTTATGTGGATAAGGTAAAGCTAGTTAACTAGGAAACCGGTATCTTTTGTTTCCAACCGATCCTCCGTGATTTTCTTGCAATTTTCTAGAATTATCATTTTTATCCATCACTCTTGAAAATTCACTCATGATTTTGCTAATTCGTGAGGTCCTTGACTGATTGTGGATGTGTTTTAGCCAATTATGGGGGCTTATCATAGTTGGTAAGTCTACTTTTCTGAGATTTATGATTTGTCTCCATACAACTTGATCTTCCTATGATGGATGTACTATTTATGTACACTATTATTCATCATTATTAAATGGAAGGATACACTCCAATATTCATCTCTTCATTCATGTGATTCGGTCTCATTTCTTCTCCCTATTTTTCCTGTGTATGCATGTGAGAATTATCTTTGTAGCTATATATATTTCATGTGCTTATTTTTAGAATATTTTCTCATAGAATTGGAGCTCTTATTTCTACATCGTATAAGATCTATAGGGTTCACAACATTGCAATATTATACATGGTATCAAAGCACAAGGTTTCTCAAGTTCTACAGAGTTGAGGAGTGCATCCGATCTCCTATCTCTGTTTGAAGAAGAGCATGTATAGCTTATAATATTTTCATCTAGTTTTGTTTTGCAGGTTGTAGAGAGTATCTCCTAGAGACTCTATCAACAAATTCAATATGGCTTCAAAATTTCCTCTATTATCTCCTTTCAACTATGCTGATTGGAATCCCAAGATGAGCGCATACTTGAAGAGGCAATGTCCCTTTGAAGTTCCATTGATCGAACCTAAGTCTTATGAAGAGAAGATTGATTGGTTTAATAATTGTGATATAGCTAATGGATTCATGTGTTTGGGAATGTCTCCAAATGTACATCATCTCATAGATTCTGTTGAATATCCATTCTAGCTTGGGAACAATTTGGACAAATATTTTGGTGTGCAGAAAGTGGAAGATGAAGCATGGAGTGAACCTAGAATATCCTCATGTTATCCTTCTCAATATTTATTAGCCTCTAAATTCTCTTATTAATTTTATCATGATGAATAATTTTCTCATATAATTCATGGTGCTACTACCCTCTTTGATTCGAATGCTTCTTCCTTCAATTAAGAATCAAATATTGGAGAGCCATATTTTTTTGTGTCTCTTGAAGGTGATTCTTGTTCTTGTGATACTAATGATGAAACATAAGTAACATATGGACATTCGATTGATGTTGATGATGATCCATTCACCCATTCATTGTTATCTATATCTCCTATCTTAGATTCTTAGATGTATGTGCTAGATCCTTCGCACTTTGTGCATACCTCTCTCATTGATGGTGTGCAACGTAGTCTCTTATTGGATGTTTTCTTAACCAAATCATATCCTATTAGTTTCATGCCACTTACCACACTTAATATCATGTTCTTTTTCATCTCCTCCTTTGTTCTTGGAATCAATACTCAGATCCTCCTTGAATATTTTTAACATCTCCTTCCTTCCTCCTTTCATACTTCTACTACACAGGATTCATTATTAGTGTATTCCCATGAGTCTATTGATATTCTTATATGTGATATTTTGGATTAGTTGGAAGTTATATCAACCCATGGATCCCATCTATTCACACTCTTTGATCCTATTCCTTCTCTATGTTCCTACATGATCACTTGCACACATCCTCTCTGTGTAAATGAAGTTGGAGACCTCATACATTCGCTTGGACTCTTATTTCACCTATCTGTATCTAATTAAATATTTATTGGTTTGAATTTCAAGTCATTACATCATATTGGATCTTATTACCACTTGCAATAGCTTTCACATCCTTGGATCTCAATTGTTCTACATACTCCTAAATTCCATCCTACAACTGTCATTGATCCAGGTGAGTAGATTTCTCTTCTTCCCAAGAAGAAGATTCATCCATACATCAACATTTAGTTTGGAGTAGCATCAGCAAAAAATTTTGGTTTTCCTCTCATGTCTTATCTTAAGTGAGGGTTTTCCCCATGTGATTTTTCTCTTTCCTCATCTTTTTGAACATAATAATTTCATAAAGGGTGACCATAGCCTTGTTGCTGGGCACTATATGCATCCGCATGCATATACATATCATCATAAAGTTATACTTAAAAGAGGGTGTTGGAATATATTAAACCCACCCATAACTTAGGATAAAATATTTAATCATTATTTGATTAAATTTCTACCCACTAGCGAATTAGTTGGCATCCACTTGCACCTTAAAGTTAGCACATGATTTATATACCCCATGAATTCTTTATTTATGATTTTAGGTTGATCTTGACCACTTTATGGACATATATAATTGGTAATTGTGATTTACTGTGGATTCTTATTTATTCTTCTTTATCCATCTTTTATGTGGATAAGGTAAAGCTGGTTAACTAGAAAACTTGTATCTTTTATTTCCAACCCATATTCCATGATTTTATCTCCATTTTATAGGATTAGTATGTCTATCCATCACTCCTGACAACCCACTCATGATTTTTCTAATTCATGACATTGACCTTGACTGATTTGGGATGTGCTTTAGCCACCTATGAGGGTTTATCATATTTGGTAAGTCTACCTTTATGATATTTATGAGTTGTATCCATACATATAAATTTTCCTATGAGGGATGTACTATTTATGTGCACTATTATTCATCATTATTAAATGGAAGGATACACTCCAATATTCATCTCTTCATTCATGTGATTCGGTCTCTTTTCTTCTCTCTATTTTTCCTACATATGCTTGTGAGAATTATCTTAGTAACAAGATCTATTTCTTGTGATTCTTCTTAGAATATTTGATCATGGCATTGGATCTATTATTTCTATAGAATAATTGGAAGTTGTGTTATACAAAATCCAAGTCATGACACTTGTTATCCCTTATGTAGAAGTGATACTCCTTCAATATAACCTTGTTGTATTTACTACTATCTGCCCCATGTATATAGGTGATATGGACAATTATAATGATCTGGTATGAGTGATAATATTTACTCTAAATCTCAATGTGTGGTTGAAGAGTGTAGTTTTCCACAAAATCAACCACTGATAAGGTAGTCCCAATAGGAAATGTATCCCTACATGTACTGAACTTCTCATCTTACCAACAATATACATGTACATGCTTTACATATTGCTCTATATTTTCAAAGAATCCCTCCATGAAGTCACAAACCCATACCTAATATTCAACAATAAATACACATATCAATGTATTTTAACCTATGAAATTTAAATATGAAGATAGATATATTGTTCAAGAACTCATTGCTAACCTTAGAAATGGACAAATATATATTTTTTCTTTCATTCCCTCCATAAATATCATAGGTTACATATTTGAATGACTGCAAGCTCACCTCTTGATTCCCAAGTTCATGCTTCTTAGTCACATGTATGCATTTGTCTAATAATTCCATTCCAACACACCTAAGGCATGTGCCATCTATGCAAGATTTTTGTTAAAATGTGCAACCTTTTTTCCTTCTACACAAAATGCTATGAATAAAGTCTCTATCTGACATTGGTAGCAATGTAGCTAAGCATTCATGCATAAGATATGTATCTTTGTTTTTTTTTTTGTGTAAGAAATTATGTTTGTTCCTAAATATCTCATATAATTGAGTATGGGTTGTGTCAAGAAAATGTCTAATGTGGGGTTCATGATCCCTTGAACGTCTTCTCAATTTTAATACATATTTTTGGTTGGAAGAAGGTCTAGAGTTATCATGCCAAGACTATTGCAGTAGTCCCTTTACCACATCATTGAGCTTCATATCACGGAAAGGAAACCTATCGATGAAGGCCCAAACATCTATTTGACTAGAGTCAAGTTGTTTTCTTCTATAACAATACCTATGGAGTGTTTTTACATCCAAATTAACAAGTTTAAATGTAGGCTTAAGAAGACAAAAAGCCATAGTTCTTTTGTTCACGATTGATTGTGAGAAGACACGACAAGCCACATTGCAATCCTTTGAATGCAATTTATTTCCAATTGTACTAAATGGATCTACTAAACTTCTGACAATTTGAGAACTTGGTTGAGTTTTTTTGTTCATATTTATCCTTAAATTCCTTTTAACAACAGTCATAGACCTAGATTTTAACAAGGACATAAATAATCCACACTTATCCTAATCGCATTTTAGAATAATTTTTTTTATCAAGCATATGTCGATTTTGATAAAAAATTAACATGTTTAGATAATGTACCTCCAAGTGAACTAATGATAATTTTATCGACTTGTATACGTTTCATATTTTTTCAACATGTACTTGCTAATGGATTTAAGGTTGTTGGAAATGTATCATGTACAACATCACTAACACACTTTCGTGTTTCAAGAGGAGCTTGTTGTCTTCCTTTCTCTTGCTCACAGTTGGAGGTGGGAAATTGGAAATTCTCTTAGATGGTCTCAATAACATCTGATCCTTCTTCCATAAATGCTGCATTCATTGCCTATGTAAATTCGTATCTTTTCTAAACACTACCTAACAAGTCATACGGTACCATAGTATGAGGCTGACTTAATGTGGGAATTGAAACATCCCCCAATGAGAACCTATGTTTTACTTCTTGACTAGTTCCCTAGGGTGCTTATTCATCAACCTTTATTGAAATTGTTGGCCCCTCTAGTGATTTATTTTCTTTTTCTTTTTCATGGATTGGTAGGAACGATCATTGCATCATCCATATTTTTAATTGAATGAGTATCCATCGATTTCCCTCAATTCTACATGTCCAATCTTTTATTTTCTCTAATTTATTCCATGGTTTCTTTAGGATTATTTTTCCTTAATAATTTCCTTGTTCGATTGCATGCATTTCCTATGACCACAATGACCACATTTAACATGTTTGGTACACAACTAGATAACTCCTAATGAAGGAGAACTCTAGAGCATTATATTCAAAATAAACTCTACGGTGTTATGTTTATCTACACACAAAACATTTCCTTGAAACTTTATAATGTAATATTTCCTTGCCAATATAATATATCGTTTATTTCCCTCCCCCTCGTTATCTTCAAGGGTTTTGTCCTTCATGTTGTATGGGTTAGAAGGTTACCTAGGGCTTCGAGGATAGGAGTTAATGGATTAGAGTTAAAAGGATAAAGGGGTTTAGGTGTTTAGTATTTTTGGGGTTAGAGGGATAAGAAGCTAATAGGTTATGGGGTTTACTATGTAATGAATTAGGGGTTGTGGTTTAAGGGATTAAGAAATAAGGGTTACATTTTTAAGGTTTTATGACCTTTAGGGGTTAGACCTTAAGGTGATAGTATTTAATGGTTTAATATTTAGAGGTTAACAAATAATAAGTGATTAACTAGAGTTAAAAGGATAAGGTTTCAGGATTTAGGGGATTTATTTGTTAAGGCATATAGGGCTTGAGTTCTAGGGTATTAGTGTTTCATACGTTAGGGGTTAAGTAGGAAGGGATTATGGGATACATAGTTTCGGGGTGAGGGGGTAAAAATGGGCTAATTGGTTAGTGGTTGAAGCATTAAAGATAAATAGGTCAAGGGTTCAAATGGATTATGGGTTTTGTGTTAGGTCTTAAGTTCTTAGAGACAACTGTGTTTAGGGTTTAGGGGATTTAGGGGCTAAGGGATTAAGGGTACGGATGTTAGAGGGTCAGGGTTGAAGAGGTTTTACATGTAAAGGGTGAAGGGTTTGAGTGTTAAGGGGTTGTAAGAGATTAAGGATTACATGCTCAGAGTGGTTAAGGAAATAAGGTTTAGTATATCTAGGGTTAAGATGTTAAGGTTTAGTTGGTTAAGTGTTAAATCTTAAAGGGTTAAACGATTCAAGGCTTGAGGGTTAATGGCTTAATGGATTCTAGGAGATGGGGGATTATGGGTTTGTATGGGTTTATGAGTTTTGGGATTTAGGGATTATAGGTTAGGATTTTTAGGGTTAGGGGTTTAAATAGAACCTAGGGGTTGAGGTTAAGATTTAGAGGTAATGGTATAAAGCATGTTAGCATAATTCGAGTACGAATACAGATACGAATTCGATTCAATACGAAAAAAAATACGTAACAAAAGAATCTACTACGACTAAAATACGGAAGTAGGTTACTTATAATTTTAAAAACATATATTTTCAAATTCCAAAAAAATTAAAAATAACCTTTCAAAATATAAAAATATATCAAATATATAAAAATATATCGAATATAAAATTCATAACTTAAAAGCAAACTAATATAAAAATAAAATAAAATGATAAACCTATAAGTTTAAAAATAAATATACAAATATAACTTAAAAGAAACCCTAATATAAAAATAACAATCTTCATATAAAAAAAAAATAAAAATAAAAATTCATAACTTAATCGTAACCTAATATAAAAAAAAAAAATGACGGCTTAAAGTTTATTCATATTACCCATAAAAAAATAAAACGACAAAGGCAAAGTTGTAAACCCTAATATCATTATTCATATAAATAATTATCAAATAAAGTTTTGAAACAGAGCTACAGACATCGAACACAGAGCTGGAAAACGCATGATGGACAATCTAGGTACAAAATCCCTAGGCTTGACCTGCACACTCTGAACCAGAAAAATTAAAAACTAGCTTCGACCTTCAAATAATGAATTCTTGCTGCCCAATCCAATTTGCAATGTGTTGGTGGTATCACATTTTCAAAGATGGTGGTAGTGGTAGTATATTTATAATATATATAGATATTAAAATGTTTAAGTTTAAAATGTGTTATAATTAAATTTACAATTTTTGGTTGGCCTATGGGTTTTTAAGCAAAAATATTTTCAAACATTACAGATGGGTTGGGCCGTATCCATATAAGGTCGAATATTTGACGAATTCCAAATTCGTTCGAAAATTTCGTATGGGAAACCCCAATTCGAACGTATTATGTTACTATGGTATAAAGTGGATAACAAGATTAAAATTATGTGGGTTAAGGAGTTTAAGAAGATAGGGGGTTAGGGGGTTTTATGGGATAGGGTATTTAGGGGTTAAGGAATTTTCAACTCAATGGTTAGGGGGATAGGGGTTAAGGCCCAAGCTGTCAAAGGTTTAATTGTTTCTAGGGGTTAAGATATTAGGTATTTAGGGATTTAAGTATTTAAGATTTAACTATTGTTGGTTAGATTGTGTAGGGGTTAGGGTTGGACTAAGTCTTAGGAATTATGGCCTATGGGATTAGACGTTAAGTGGTTAATGGGTTAGGGGATCTAGGTATTGAGGAATTTAGAGATCTTGGGTTAGGATGTTGTGGTTTATGAGGTTAGGAATTAATGGCTTAATGGCTTATAGGAGATGATGGGTTAGGGGTTTATAAATATTTAGGAGCTTTGGGATTTACAGATTATGGGTTGGGGTTTTAGTGTTATTAGTTTAACTAGAACTCAAGGGTTACAGATTAATATTTTAGAGTTAAAGAAATAATGTGGTTAAGATGATTAAAGAATTATGTCATGTTAGATAGTTAAGGAGTTAAGGGGTTAGGGGATTTAAGGGTTAAGGAATTTAGGACTCAATGGTTAGTGAGATAGGGGTTAAGGCCGAATTTCTTAAGGTTTTAATTTTTTCTAGGTATTAAGGGCTTAGGGATTTACTGATTTCGGATTTAATTGTTATGCATTATGTTATTTAGGGGTTAGGCGTGGAATAATGTTGAATGAGTTTTCATTGATTCCAACAATGTATATTCATTGATACCAACATTTCTTGGTGCCCCTTGAGGATCCCACTGAGGGTTGAGTAAGTGTTAGTCTCCAAGGATACCTTTTGATATTATCTAAGGATAAGTTTGAAGACCTTGGATCCCTTGGGACAATGGAAAAACCCCTGAACACCTTATCGAGGGTTTAAGTACCCCAAATATGTTTTATTGTTCCTCAGATGTTTCTATACCACAACTTATTCCCTAGTATCGTACAAAAGTGTCCATGGTGTGTTGAAGAAGTATCAAGAGTCCAAATGACCCTTTCAATGGTAATTTGTGTTTATTGAGGTCATGGTACCCCAGGAGAAGGTCTAGCAACCCCACAAGTGATGTTATGATGGATATTGAACCTTAGAGATCTCCTGGTTTCATTGAGGTGGTTGACGAAGCCTATGAATTCCCTTAATTGATGAAGAAGACATGAAGAAGCTCTTGGACCCATGTTTGATGGTTTAATGTTCCTTGTCCTCTTAAAGGTGATGATGTGGCCATTAATGAATTGATGAATAATTTGAACCCTTGATGAAGATCTTAATGTTTGTGTATCATTTGTTGGAATCATGGAATCCTTTTATATGCTCATTATGTATGAGAAGTTCTGGCACCCACATAAATGGCATCATGATGAACATTGAACATTAGATGATCATTGATGGTCCATTTGCAAATTATTTGGGTCTTGGAATCCATACATATGGTGCTTTGTAAGACCATGATTATTGGAGCCTTTGATATGATGGAATATTGGTCATGATTCCCTCATCACTTGATGATGGAATCCTATGTGATGTGATTCAATCCCATGGAAAGTATCTTGTTTAAATATTATTGAAAGAGTCCCTTAAACCACTGCATGTGGTGCCTTGGGTATTGAACCATGGTGATGTATGGTCCTATTTGTGTTCATATGGATATTGGGATGTATATGGAGGTAGATTTCATAGACATTCCTTGATATGTTGAAGAACAATTTGAATAAGACTTTGAAACTCTTGTAGTCGGTGGTATGGGCTTTGGCACCCTCATGTGTGGGGTATTTGACATCCTTGACATATTGAAGAATTTAAGGGTATTAGAAAAATAATTTTCAACTAAAACCATAATATGGAGATAGTCCTTATCAATCCATTTTCGTTGATATGTGGAGCATATTGTAACTCCTTATGGTTGAAGAGATATGAATTTTTGAAGTTTGTGTACCCCACCTTTTTGGGTGAGCCAACCAAACAAAAGACAATTTAATTATTTGTAATTTTGAATTGCATGTAGGAGCAAGGTAATAAATTTCCTCCAAAAAAAAATATAAAAAGAATATAAAATATTCCATTTGTTCGTAATGAATTCTCTCAGGAATTTCACAACTCTTGGAGAAAACTGCTAAATTTTGTGAAGGAGAAAATTTTGGTATCTTCACTAAAATTGGCTTAACTTTCGCATACGAAATCAGAATTACAAAATTCTTGCATCGTTGGAAATTTTGTTATGAGGGATATGTGATGAAATACTTTAGATTTTAATTTTTTTTTTTTTCTATTTCTTCATCTTATGAACTTCGAAAAGGTATGGATCATGCTTTTGGGTTTCTCTTGTGATGTCACATGTCTCTCATGGTTAGAGTTCAAATTTGATATTGGTATGTAAGGCTATATATTGGTATATATATTTGAAGTCATTGGATATTTTATGGAGGATATGGTGATGTTTATATTGGAATATATATTGATGTGATATTGATATAAATCTTGATGATTATATTGGATGTTGTTGGCATAGATCTTCATGTTTATCTTGATTGTTGTATAGTGTAGTATTGAATGAGAAGTTGGCATGCAAGTAATTGATGTTGTGAGTGATTTTTTTAATCAACCTAAGTGTTTTCTTCAAAAACTAGTTTGACAAGTGTTGATCATTGTGTCTTTGAACTAAGTGGAGTTGCACTGTTATTGACTGTTAATGAGAACCTCTGACAATATTGTAATTGACTATTTGCTTGATATTTGATTGATTTGTGACTTGTTTTGAGGGGAGTGAAAAATCCTCATGTCTCATATTTTATGACACTAGATGAGTTTAACATAGTTGGTTAAGTCTTATCTTCTTGGGTGAGGTTAGTTGGTTGCGTTTTATCATGTTTAGCTATCAAGTATTCCTTGACTATGATTTAGGTTCGTTGTGGTGTCATGGAATTAAGTGTGTTTGGACAAAGTTTGGTTAACCATGTGTGAAGTCTCTTGGTTTCACAAGTTTCCTTATGTGTAGTTGGATTGAATCAGATCGACTGAGTTATTGTAATGTCCCCGACCCTGCAATCAGTGAAGAGGATGCTAGCATACACTAATTATCCAGGCAAACCACCCATGAACATGAACATACATAAAATATTGAAATAAAATGCTTAAAACATAAAAAATGCTAAAATGCGTAATAATTCACATACACAGCGAAATAAAACATACATTCATTCATCATCCAACATGTTCAACATAATTCATTAAACATCAATTATGATTGTAGAAACGAGGTAGTCAAGAATACTTATCTTATCAAGAACTCGTCCCACAACTAGCTACATCACTGCAACGTTCCACCCAACCATAGGTCAGTGTGCTCATAAATCTCTTAGAAACACTGCCACCTCTGAGTTGGACATGATTCCCCAAGGAATAAGGGACTAATCAGGCTTACACATAGCCAAGGTACAAAAATCACCCAAGCCGACATAGTAGGGTTTATCGGGCTATCAAGTATTTGGGAGAAGATTAATGCTAAGCTGGTGAACTCATGGAAGAGCCAAGGAAACATACACAAGATATATCCTGATTTCTAAGACACCCACACCCACCCAAAACCAGGAATTAGTCCCTTCTCTACTTCACAGTCCGCCAGGCCCTGACTTCCCCTCCAGTGCTCTTCAGGGTTTGTGGAGAAGAAACCTAGCCATCTAACTCTATTTGTGTTTCTCCCAAATTCCATGTTTCTAAAGCATACCTAGCCTTCAATCCCACTCCACACAATTTGAATACCAACCACTACATACCCGCAGTAAAACAAGTGATTCACAGCTTGGACAGGGGAAATCAATTCATGAGTCGTTCTTGGCCCTATCATGGCCAAAACGACTCACTCATAACCCACAATAGCTCAAAGCATAGGTGAAACCACAGCAACCCACAGATCTTTCCAAGAACAATAGAAACCCACAAATCAGGGGAAGAACAACAACCCAATGTCACAATGAAGCAACGGGGACATTACACAGTCCCAAAATGGGAGAGAAAACAGGATCTCAGCATGGACAGGAGGAAAAGTGTATACACAGGACACCAAATTGGTAAGGAAACATACACCCCCACAGAAAATGCGAATGGCTCCTCCACCAGGAAAATCGTGGGTGACAGTAATCAATTTTTCCTAGCTCTATGTGGGAAAATGATGAAAAATCCCAATCAGTGCGTGAGAGAAAAAAATGTCTCTGTGTGAGATGGACAGTGAAGAATTCCTATGCGTGCAAATGAACAGAACGATGGAGAGTGGGAGAGTGGAAACGTCTCCTAGAGGTTTTTCCTGCCCACGTAAAGGAATGACCTAGTTGGCGGAGTGTGCATGGGGACAAGCATGCCACCCACCACTACCCATCATTAACTTCCCCCAACTAACAACAGGAGTTTTAAATTGGTGGTTCACACATGGATTTTCCCAGAGGATCAAGGCTCAATAATTCGCCCCCCTTATCCTTAGGAAAATCATGCCCTTTTCATTATCATTGCACCGTCATAGCTGGTTGTGGGTTCCTTTAATTAGAGTGCATATTTACATGATGCCAAACTATAATGTGCTGGATAGCACGATATATTATCAACAATGATCCCAATTTCCGAAATATAACACAACCAAATCGATGGTGGGGATTTTTTTCTTTAGCTCCACACCACGATTAATTACAATATATACATCATGTATCTTTTAATGAAAACATGGTCAAGATTGAGGTATTACAATCGCCTCCCCCTTGGATCAACACTGTCATCGGTGTTGTAATACATAGGAACACATATGCAATTTACACATCCAAAATTTTAAAAATTTGCAGATCTGTCCCATGTTCAATTATTTACTTTGAACTTTCAAGACCAAGCCCTTTGGACTCCACGAGCTTCTGCTGCTGGTTCTTGGATTTCGGCTCATCCCCAAGTCTAGGAACTTTGTGGCTGCAATCGTCTTGAGTTCCCTCATTGGGAAGTCCTAGCAGTAATGATGTCCTCCGCATTTCCAACATTTCGCTGGTTGCTTCATCTTTACCTACTCAATTTCCTTTGAGTCTTCATCCTGGAACATTTCTTAACGGAGCGATTGGATGAATGCCCCATCATTGATCCACTTTTCTTTCCTTTATGGATTGCTCCCAGAAGGATTTTTACCTCCTTTTGCAAACATATACAATCTTTCCAAATATGGTGGTTCATGTCATTCTGCGTTTTTCATATCTTTAGCATCTCTCTAATATTTTCTTGGGTCTTAGCAATTGTTTGAAGGATACTTCCAGCCATGTCCAACATCTTTTGGTATGCTTCCATGATCAATGTGCACGGCTAGATTTTACTGTTCTCACCTATGAAATGCACCATTGTAATTTTGCTAGACCAAGCACAATATAGGCATTAAAATCAGTCAATTAATTGCCCAATTGGAATGACTGTCCAAGTCTTATCAAGGAGACTTTCATATTTTTCATGCCTTCCAAATAGGCACATGAGCTCATTCATGTCCATTCTTGGGCAGGGAATTAACTATTCCAGCATTCACAATTTATTTTAAGCAAATAAACACATTCTATTTTCAGCCATACNTTTTTCATAATGCATAAGTATATATATATATATATATATATCATGAAGAAAGGAAAGAGAGAGAAGCAAGAGTTTTTCCCCTCTTTGTCTTGTTCCATTCTGGAACTCACACCACCACTGTGACTTTCATGCTCTTAGCCTCTTTCACTTCACCGTGAATGCTGGACCAACCCTTCTTGGCCATGACACTTAGTGTCTCCAGTCTATTCCAAACCTTTCAACCATGAAGCCTCCCCACATGGTTTTTCTCCAACTCTTGGCTATTAGGGGCTTCACAGTCCCACTAGCACCTTTTTTCATTATCGCTCATTTTGAGCTCTTCAGGAAAGTCACATGTCCACATGCACCCCTAGGATGCCCTCATAGTCCTCGCTCCCAGCGATACCTATATTCAAACATTGAATAGATTCACATGTTTAGTTTATTGTCAATGGTTTGTCTCTAAACAAGAGTTAGAATATTATAACCAAACCATATACACAAGTATATTCATAAGAAAGAAGTTGCAAGATAATCCAATACTTATCTGTATTGTGTGTTTCCTCGTTGGTCCACATGGTCCCGCTTTTCTTTGTAATCCTTGGAATTTCCTATGGACTTGGATGTTAGGTCAGCATGTAGGCTACTCCTCAACATCAAATAATTAATTTCCAACAAGTACACCTTCATGCCGACTAAGAAGGAACAAATCAGCCAAACCAACACAGTTGTGTTTATGAGGCCATCAACAAACCAGCCAAGCTAACACAGTTGGGTTTATCAAGCCATCAACAATAATACATGCACTTATATCAACAATACACTTATATCAATAATAAATGACCATTAGGTCCAGGATCTACTATGGATCCCCAAGCATATAACAACCCTATTTCAGTGACATCTTCACCACATCCTTTTATACATATCAAGCACAATCAAGCCAACCTACAAATGGTTTTATCAGACTGTCTCGCCAAGCCAATACACAATTGGGTTTATCAGGTTGCAGGAAATCAAGCCAATACATTTATATCAACAACCAAACTGCATTTGTTTAGCCTGGCAACACAAGCAATATAAGAAAACTCATCCGCATTATTGCTCTAAAACTATAATCATGTTTCATATCATTCACTATCAAGTATTGAGACACCAGGAGTTCGTCCACTCCCTAGGGTGTAATCAATATTGAAAACCCTTTCATGACTCGACATCGAGAAAAGTGTGCACCCCTTTCCGATGTGAGCCATGTAGGTCATATTCATACTCAAGCAATATTCCATAATGGAAATAAAATCAAAATGTGATCTGCATATGGAATTTAACAATTTGACATGCATATTGTTAGCTAGGGTCACATAAAACTTATCCATTTGCTGATGCAGTATTCCTTCGTTAAGGAGGAATGGGGGATCCCTTCTCTAAGTTGACAATCGCTCGGTTTTCCATCCCCAACTCCTTTTTACATTCCATATCCCACACATCTATTACCAAAATAATCTATACCATCTCACTCATGTTTGTTACCAAACATGTAGTGCAGATGGGACATCTCCAAAATGTCCAATGGAGTTTCATTCGAAAGCCATTTCCAAGATAGGGGAAAACCTCCGTGTGAAGTTTGGCTCCTGTAGGCCATCACACATGGTCTTCTTGCAGTGTGTACCACTGGCACATTCATCAAGTAGTCAAACAATCAATCAGTATCTACTAATACAATCCAAATTTGATTCTTCCATAACCAGGCAATGGCATTAGTAATTAAATTCAATATGAATTTGCATCTTTTTCTACTATAGAAATTGATTTTCTTAGCAATGAGGTGATCCTCATTTGTTGGTCTCTTGTAATCAACACCACTATTCCCATTATGATTTTATTCTTACTAGCATAACATGAACACCCACTTACAACACGTCCTCCTCACACAATTCTATGCAAGCCAACAATGACTAGTAGTTTTCAGCAATTTCTCAAATCTGAAATTTACAAGTCCAAATTGACAACTCATTCTGCATACAAACTATTTTCACAATAATGAGACTCATCTCATGAGGTTTGGTTCTTTCATAGGGTAGATTTCATCCTTTGTCATGGTCTTACCCATATTGCCATGGCGCAACCAATATACCTGAAACGTGAGCCTCAATCAGCCAAACAAGTGTAAGTCTTGAGGTATATAAATTTTTCATTGCTGCAACAATCACTGAAGCATTTTCAGAATTATAGAATTCAAATATTTCTAGCTGTTAGCATATCAATATCACTTAAACTCATTTAATTCACGTGAATCATTATCATACTAAAATTGCAAGGTATAGTCACATCGTTTATGAAAATTAAAGGAAATGTTTAGATACTCCTTGCTTCACAAGCGTATCATTTGTACCACCTTTCCATTCCATAGATCATTTCCGGCAGCCAATCAATCATGAATACCCTCTTCATGCACTTACTATCATTCATTCATAACGGCTCTTGAAGTCATGCACTTATTACCATCAACTCATCATTTCAGCCATTAGTTAGTCATGATAAACAAGCATTATCTCGATGCATTCATGCAATGCATCACAACATTTGCACCTACACTTATGTATGCATATTTACAATGTTTACTCAAACTTTTCATATGCATCCATTCAATGCATAACTACAAGATTTATAAAATCTATTAATGCATATCCACTCAATGCCACCTTGTATTGATTCAGAAGTACTATGCATTCAAACATACTATGGCCTAACTATGACTACATCATATAGGATGCATTACTATAATGAAGACCACAAGTACTTACTTTCTTTGGGCTACTAAGCTCACAATCAACATATACAGGCATGATACATTTCTATATGAATGTAGTATAAATTTTTAAATAATCACATGGTATGAGATCTCTTGATTTTACCACTCCATGCAATTGTCATAATTAAACCATTACCTACATAGATCCTACTTACACCCTTGGAATTACCAATTTGGTTGGTTTCTTGCAGGAGATTGCAGAAATCACTCACCAACTTTTGATCCTGGATTTGTGGCCTTATCCCTTTCTCCATAGGGTTGTTGGTCGCATTCATTAGCATCAGTAACATATTCAGCCATGCTCATGTTGTCATTGGATTTTCCACTAATTCCAACACCAATGCAATATTTACCATTAGTGGTTTATTATAAATGTATAATTCTCACTATTTTTACTAATATGTAATATCCTATGTACCCAAGCATATCCCCATCCATTTTCAGCATCCCCATGCCATAGTTTCTATGTATGCAAGCTTATAAAATATAATAGTTAGCAAGATAGGGTTTAAGGTTCTTTCCTTTTCAAAACCCTCATCTTTGCTTGGAATTCCTCTTCCACATAATAGCTGGTTCGATTTCATGGTCTTTGCTATCTCTAGGCATGCAATCCTTGGATTGTCCATATTTACAGTAACACAATTCCTTTCAGTAGCCACTAGTAATTTTTTGCTCCTCATTCAAATTCTGGTGATTCTCCCTTGTTCCCTACCAAATAGGCTTTCCAATGCCTATCCCCATGTTCCATTCTGACTTTGGATGTGAAAACCACACCACTTCTAGAATAACAATTTTCACAAAAAATTATACACTTTACATACAATTGTATTCTAGTGCGAATTGCCAACTTTAGCCACCTATAATTTTTCCTTTTTAGGCTTGAAATCTATTGAAGAACTGTTGAAAATATCATAAAAAAACTATTGAGATCACTAAAGAATCCCACTTGAAAAACTCAAAATTTCCGTTGCTCAATCGGACCTTTTCCCAACTAAAATTCCGACACTTCAACAGTCAAAACAACTAGTTTTCCTTCGGCACTCATGGAAAACCCTATCACTTTAATTTTTTGATGTATTAGATCCTTGGTGGTCTAAGCTTTCAGACTACTATCAACGATGCCAAGGACTATTGTATATCGATGATTGAAACTATTATCCACTATGGCATCAAAGACGAGACTATCTCCCATAACACTGTATCAGTGGTCGGAAGTACTATGCATTAGGTGGATAGTTCTTTAGGTAGCTGCAATGGTGGGAAACAAACTGGTTGTGGGTTCCATGGACCATAAAACTTGTCGGCAGTCTCATTAACTATTTTCCTCCGATGTATCGGTGGTCAGATCCACTAATCCTTTCCGTTGCATTGACGATTTAAATAACAAACTCTTTCCACTGCGTCAGTGACCAGAGCACTATCGGCAGTTGGAGACTCTAATCATCGGAGTGATAGACCAACTAATAGTCACAACGATGGACTCCCAAACAACTAACTTCTTTCGACACATTGGTGGTCCATTCAACTAATCTCTACCGACGTATCGGCTCTATCACCTATTTTCCGCCAACGTTTCAGCGGTCAGATCTTCCAACTTTTTCGAATGACGTTCATTGGTGATCTCTTCAACGAAAATTTGCCAATGTTTTCCACAGTTATAAATTTTTTTGGAAATTTCCCTTCCTTGTTCACTGCATCGGCTGGTTCATTGTCTAAATTTCAGCAATGGTGGGGATGTTTTAATGACTCCATCTTCTAATGTTTGTCGATCCAATCGACTAATATTAAACGACGTTTACTACCACATCGGTAGCTCTATCATCTAAAATTTACCGATGATTTCCTTACTCAGAGAATTTTCTGAAAATTCTCTTTTCTCATTTGCATCAGCGCCCTTATTGTCTAATTTTTGCCAACATTGCGGTGTCTTCATCATCTATTTTTCAAAAAAAACTTCCTTTCTCTTTTGCCAATGTTTCATGCTTCATCGGCTGCGCCATCCACTAAACTTCGACAACGTTTTGGTGGTATTTGGATGGTCTCCTCCACCGTGTCGACTACTCACTCAACTAATTTTTGCTGTCATTGGGGTCTGCATCAAAGGTCTATCCGTCTAAGTTTTCCGATGAGCTGGTGACCAAATACTTACAAAAATTTCATGAATTCATTATGTCTGTTCCTCATCGGGTGGCCTTCCAACTAAATTGTCCATTGTATTAGAGGTGCTTCCCACTTTGTCCTCCGATGATCTGTCGTGCTCGACACTTAGAAAATTTTTCACCAAAAATGAAATTTTCTGAAGATTTTTTTATCATTTCCATTTTTCTTCTGGGAAGAGGGAAACCTGCCTATGTTAAATAGTTCCTCATGGCCCTCTAAGGCCCAATACTGCAATGATGGCTCTGTCACTGCATCTTCACAGCCCATTCAGGCCCATGTTGCTACATGCGCTCTGATACCACTCTTTAACATCCCTGACCCTCCAACCGGCAAAGAGGACGCTACCATACACTAACTATCTGGGAAAACCGCCCATGAACATGAACATACATAAAATACTGAAATAAAATTCTTAAAACATACAACATGCTAAAATTCATAATCATTCACATACACAGTGGAAGCAAACATACATTCATTCAGCATCCAACATGTTCACCATAATTCATTAAACAACAATTATGATTGCAGAAATGTGGTAGTCAAGAATACTTATCTTATCAAGAACTTGTCCTGTAACCAGCTACATCACTACAATGTTCCACCCAGCCATAGGCTCGTGTGCTCATCAATCTCTCAGCAACACTACCACCCCCAAGTTGGGAATGATTCCCTAAGTAATAAGGGAGTAAGCAGGCTTACACATAGCCAAGGTACACAAATCAGCCAAAGCTGACACATTAGGGTTTATAAGGCTATCAAGGAGATGGGAGAAGCTAAATGCTAAGCTAGTGAGATCATGGAAGAGCTAAGGATGCCTAAACCAAAGCTAGCCTGACTTCTAAGACACTCACACCCACCCAACACCAAGAATCAGTCCCTTCTCTGCTTCATAGTCCCTTAGGCCTTGGCTTCCCTTCCAGTGCTCTTCAGGTGTTGTGGAGAAGAAATCCATCTATCTAACTCTATCTGTGTGGCTCCCAAATGCCAGATTTCTCAAGCATACCCAGCCTTCAATCCCACTCCACACAATCCGAAGACCAACCAATGCATACTTGCAATAAAACAAGGGATTCACAACTTAGACAGGGGAAATAAATTCCTGAGTCATTCTTGGCCCTATCATGGAAAACAAGACTCACTCACAACCCACAAAATCCCAAAGCGTAGGTGAAACCATAGGAACCCACAAATCAGGGGAAGAACAACAACCCGATCTCACAATGAAGCAGCAGGGACATTACAAAGTCCCAAAATGGGAGAGAAAATAGGCTCTCAGCATGGACAGGAGGAAAAACGTATACATAGGCCACCAAATTGGTAAGGAAACATATGCCCCCATAGAAAACATGAATGGCTCCTCCACCAGAAAAATCATGGGTGACAGTAATCGGTTTTTCCCAGCTATGTGTGGGAAAACGATGAAGAATCCCAATTGGTGCATGAGAGAACAGAACGTCTCTGCATGAGGTGGACAATGAAGAATTCCCATGCATGCAAATGAACAGAATGATGGAGAGTGGGAGATTCAAAGCATCTCCTGGAGGTTTTTCCTACCCACGTAAAGGAATCACCCAGCCGGTGGAGTGTGCATGGGGACAAGCCTGCCACCCACCACTACCCAGCATTAACTGCCCCCAACTAACAACATAAGTTTTAAATGGGTGGTTGGCACATGGATTTTCCCATAGGATCAAGGATCAATAATTCCCCCCCATTATCCTTAGGAAAATCATGCCCTTTTCATTATCGTTTCACTGTCATAGCTGGTTGTGGGTTCATTTAATTAGAGTGCATATTGACATGATGCCAAACTTTAATGTGCTGAAAAACACGATATACCATTGGAAATGATCCCAATTTCCAAAAAATAACACAACCAAATTGATGGTGGGGCTTTTGCCTTTAGCTCCACACCATGATTAATTACAATATATACATCACGTATCTTTTAATGTAAATGGGGTAAAAACCGGGGTATTATAGTTATATGAGAAGTTGGTTTGACTCAGGTGGAATGAGTTTAGTGTGCTAACTCATATTGACTGAGTCATTTGATGTGAGAAACATATTGATTTATACATCTTGATTGAACAAGTTGATTGTACAGGATGATGAGCAGTGTGACACAATGGAAAATAATTAATTGATGAGTAGTGATCACATGATGAGTAGTGGTTAGTAGTAGTAGTTGTGTAGTGTATTACAAGTGTTGATTAGAAGGTCCATAGGATCAATGCATTTTGGTTCAACAATTTCTATCTTCATATTAGGGTGGCAGAATGGGGAAAGGAAAGGGGGTTATAGCGTTCTTCATGTTGTAGCCAATGAACTAGGGATTTGTAGCTTCCTTCAAGTTGTATCCTATAAATCAAGGTGTTTTAGACTCCTTCGAGTTGTATCTAGATAAATGAAGTCATTGTAATAAGGGGTTTTTTTCCTCTTTCCAACTATTTCTGGAAAATGATTATAAAGGATTTTGTCATTTCCCCCCAGGACTTGGGTTTCCACATAAAATATGGTGTTCTGTGTTTCATTTTGTGCTTCTTATATGATAATGATATGATGATAATAATGTTAATGATGATATAATCATAATGTGATAAGATATAATATTGAATAATTTATTTATTGTTAATAAAAGTGAAAAAAGTAATAGAAGGTGCGCACACTTATTCACTCCCCCTCCTAGTGTAAGTAGTGTGTCCAACAATTGGTATCAGAGTGGATCCTTCCCAGAATGAATTATCAAATTGAAGGAGATATTTGACACATCATGGGGTTCTCAATAAATGGAGTACCATTGTTTTGTGGAACAAATTACTTCTACTGGAAACGAAGAATGCAATTTTATCTTGAGACAGAAGGAATCAGTATGTGGAAATCAGTTGTTTCTAGATATACTCCTCCAAATAAAGCAAAAAAAAACTTCTCAGAAGTTATCAGAGAAGAATAAGTCAATGGATATGGAAACCATCCTTTAAGAATGAAGAGATCACCAAAAGAATAAGATAAAAAAGTGCAGCTCAGCTAAGGAACTATGGCTCAAAATAGTGCTGATCTACTCCACTAAAGAACATGAAGAAGAGGTTATGAAACTCATGGTTGACGACATGAAATATCTTCAAAAATAGAAAATAAGAAAGTAAAACTCAATTGAAGAATTGTGTTCAAAATAAATGAGCTAAATGAAGAATGCAAAACAGAAGACAGGTTAGTACAAGATCGAGGTAAGTATGAAGGTACGTCCCATGAACGCTCCATTTATAATGCTTTTACAGAGATATGTTTATTAGGTATAGAAGATAAGAGCCATTTTTTAGAATGCAATACTTCATATTATGATGAAAATCCTTGCTATGTAAATTATGATAGAAATTTAGCAGGTACTATGATCGACAATTAAATTACTAATGTTTTGCAAGAAGTGAAAAATATTTGTGAACAGAATGAGGTATTGCAAGATAAATTGGAAAAATATGAGAAGAGGAATCAAGAAGAATCTGAGAATGCCACACAAACCATAATTTATCTAAAACTCCAAGTCGAAGAAGCTACCAAAATCAAAGAAGCCATATCCAACTCTTTGAAATATAAACTTGAGAAGTTAGCTACAAAAATTGAAAATCAATCATCATAAATTGTCAAGCTCAGACGAAAGCTAGAAGATAAGGACAAAGAATTGATCTGCAAGCTAGAAGACAAAGACAGTGACATAAGTACCTAAAAGACTAAATAAATATTTTTAGAGAAATTAAGTAGAAAACAAGAACTTGAAATCAAATCCTTGAAGGAAGAGTTACAGAAGGTATGTCTGACAAACTTCAAATTTGAAAAGGGCCTCTCAAAACCCAAAAAGGAGAATCATGCACTCAAAGGTCAAGTGCAACAATCCCGTGAGGATGATTAAAATTCAAAAGTACATATGGAAGACATTATACTTGATCTAAACAAAAACTAGAATAATTCAAGAAAATAGAAGAAGATCTAATGAGACAACTCCAAGTAAGCATGGAAATCTATAAAAAGAAGAATTGAATATCCTCTCTCTCAAGGAAGACCTAGACAAAATAACTACTCAGTTAAAGACAAATTCAAAAATTGGGAATAAAAATAAAGACTCTATGGAAGATGAAGAAAATACTAATAGTTATACATGTATTCTTAAAAGATTCCATCATCAATAAGAATCAAGAGATGTTACAACTCAAAGATATCCTATGATGTTCAATGGCTACTATTACAAGTGCAATAACTATGGTCACAAAGACATCCATTGTAGAGATCATGAAAATATCATGCCAAGAAGAAATCAAGATGGTTTTTTCATTCAGTGTTGCAATTTCTATCGTTATGATGATTTCGCAAAACATTGCAGGAGGCAGGGACCAATTAAAGTTTCGAGAATAAATCAAGTTCAATCTAATGATATGAACAACCATCAACCTGCTAAATTATGGAGAAAGAAGTTATTAGATTGCACCATTGATCAAAAAATATATGATGAAAATATTGGGAAAATTCAAATGTTGTTTTGAAGACTATCGACCCATTATATGAAGAATGTCTAAAACAATATAGGTACCTGATTATTATATTTGAGTATCATAGTTGGCTCTAGTAGTATTCATGTCAAAAGATACAAGTTCTCCAAAGTAGTATTAGTGATAAGGGAAGAAGTATTTCTAAAAGAAGATCTTGCTTCCATTCATCTTCCATTAATGCAAAATGGAAGAAAAGTTGGAAAGGAAGAGAAAGTTAATGATAGGGGGAGAATGCCCTGAGGGGGAGCAATATGGTCAAAGAATGTTTCATTTTCCATTGATTCCAAAGGGGAAGAGAAGTTGTGAATAATGGGAGCATGTTCTAAAGAATATTTCTGGTGTTGTCATCAATGACAAAGGGGGATATTATTGATTAAGTTTTCATTAATTCCAACAGTGTATAGTCATTGATGCCAATATGTGTTGGTGCCCCTTGAGTGGCCCTTGAGGGTTAGGTAAGTGTCAGTGTATAAGGATACCTTTTGATCATGTCGAAGCCCAAGTTTGAATCCCGTGGGAGAATGGAAAAATCCTTGAACACCCTGTAGAGTGTTTAAGTACCCCAAATATGTTTTATGATTCCCCAATTGTTTCTCTACCACAAATTATGCCCTAGTACCCTACAAATGTTTCCTTGGTGGTTTTAAGAAGTTGTGAGAGTCCAAATGACCCTTTCAGTGGCCTTTTGTATTTATTGAGGTCATGGTACCTCAGGATAAGGTCTAGCAACCCCATAGGTGATTTCATGATGGACCTTGAACCTTGCAGGTCTCTTGGTCTAGTTCAGGTGGTTTAAAAATCCTTTGAATCCCCTTTCTTGATGAAGAAACCCTGAAGAATCCCTTGCACCCACAGTTGATGGATTAATGGTCTTTGTCCCCTTAAAGGTGATGATGTGCTCATTAATGGATTGAGGAAGACTTAGAACCCTTGATAAATATCATAATTTTTGTGTAGCCTTTGTTGGGGTCATGGAACATTTGGAGATGGTCATTATGCATGAGAACCTATCAAACCCACATAAATGGCAGCATGACGACCCTTAGACACGATACGATCATTGATGGTGCATTTAGAAACTATTTGGGTCTTGGAATCCATACATATGTTGGTTTCTAATACTATGGTTGTTGGATCCTTTGATATGATGGAATCTTTGGTCATGATTCCCTCATCACTTGGCTATGGATTCCTATGTGATAGGCTTTAACTCCATGGAAAGTATCTTGTTTAAATATTATATGATATCTTTGAAAATGTCCTTGAAACCCTTGCATGTGGTGCCTCCGGTCTTGAACCATGGTGATGTATGGTCCTATTTTTTGTCATATGGATACTGGTATTTAGATGGAGGTAGATCCCATGGACGTTCCTTGATATGTTGTATAATAATTTGAAGAATACTTTGAAACTCTTGTAGTTGGTGGTATGGTCCTTGGTGCCCTCATGTGTGGGGTGTTTGTCATCTTGGACATATTAAATAATTTAAGGGTATTAGACCAATAATTTGAAAATAAACCCATCATAGGGATTATTCCTTGTCAATCCATTTCTGTTGATATGTGGAGAATATTCTAAATCCTTGTTGTCAAAGAGATATGAATTTTTGAAGTTGGTGTACTCCACATTTTTTTGGGGCACTCTGTATGCCAGTTAATTAAAGCCAACATAGAGAATGTTCAATATAAATTGTCAACACAGGGAAGTCTTTTTATTGCAAATATAATTTACACTATCTGTTCCTAAACACTAAGTAGTTGATGTTGTTGAATGAAGTATCCTACCTATCTATTTAACCCAACTCTTCCCATGATTAATCTAATCTAAGTCACCTTCCTAAGAATGCTAAATTGTAATTACCTTCCTACAACTTCAATATAGAAATGAATTATTTAGGAAATAAACATCTAGACTTCCTTTTGCAGAAAGTTAAATACTAATTACAAGGCCGTATGAGGATCCATTATAACTAACTCAATTCCACTTAATCTAAGAATCAGAAATGCAGAAATTGAACTCAACCATTATAAATGTAAATGGACTGAATTAGCAAAACTGAAGAAAGACAACAATTGAAAGAAACTAAGGATGAGCTTGGATATGACACCTATTATACAATTGCATAAAGGAAATTAATCTACACAATCGACTGTCACACCACTATGTTGCAACCTATAGGAAATGCAATTACTGATCATTCAAGTAAACACATAATAAGTCATTAATGTTGCAGCTATTATAAAAGAATGTGTCTACTGTAACATCCATGCCACATGAAAAAAAACATAAACACCCAATTAAATCGACAATCTCTATGGGAACGTAGGCCCAGCCTTCAAACATAGACGTTGGAGACTAACATGAGTTAAAACAAAGTGATCTGAAGAATCTTGCTCCTTGTATTAGACAATGGAATGAAGGTACACTCTCTGTCACATCTTATACAATATGATCAAATATTTTCTAGCCCTCAGCTCTGAGTAGTTCCTAATATTTATACATTAATATTCATAACATCCACGCACTAATATTGAGCAGCCATGAAGATCTACGATGTTCAGGATTCCCTATTACAATGCGTTGTTACAGTTGTGGGAAAAACAGAAGCAGGGAATATAGGAAACATGTCGCTCAAGCCGATTATGAAGTAACAAAACCCCTTTAAGAGATACTTCATTAGTTGTAGCTACCCTTGATCATCGGCATGCTGTTGAGGCCGAGTCTATTGTATTCGTTCCTGTTGTAGCTTGTGTCAGATGAGGACCTTTGACTGCATTTCACATGTAGAGATGGATCAGTTGTAACAGCTGGCAATGAATGTTCACTTCTTTTGGAAACCACTCGGCCTGCTACACCTGTATTCTTCATATCTTGAACTATCTTCATAAAATCTCAATTTTTTAGCATAATCCAAGAGGCAAATACCTCATTATAAGAATCATAAGTATTATTAATATAAAACAATAAGTAATCATACATATAAGGATTCAAGGCTTAAATGAATGAAGAAAATCTGTTTGGTGCATAAAATGGAGTAAGTAAGGAAAATAGGGTATATTGAGTGTGGTAAAAAGGGGGCCATTTTCGGGCCCAACATCTTCCCCCAACTATCTTGCTCCATGTCCCTATGAAACAAACTCAATTAGTCAGAATCTGAATTTGGCATTGTGCTTTGTTCATGGAGAGAGGAAAAGTTATAAGGGAGTTCAGGTGATCCCTATTCTTCTAGAAATCCATTATAGGAAACCCAATATCTCCAAAATTGCTTCTCTTCTGCCTTTGTCAAAAATAAATCTTCCCTGTATGGTTTTGGTGGCCACCAGATAAGAGGAAATTTGAAATTGTGTCCCAGCCAATTGGCTCCACACTTCCTTCTACAGTCAACATACCCCTCGACCCTCAAAAGAGCACGTTTAAAGTTTTTTAAATAGTAAGGGTCCCTATTCTTCAATGATAAAGGAGAAACATGCCATCTATGCTTACTACCTTCTAAATCCGATTATTGCTGCATGGAAATTTGGTTGACAAGATTAGATATGACCCCCTCTTGAAGTTCAACCATCTTCTAGGTCTTGATGGAATATGTAATCCTTTGCTTCTACAAACTATGTAGAAGGTGAGGGGATTGAGGCTAACTCTGAATCCAAATATTAGTGTTAGCCACATTATGAGAAAAGGCTTGGAAAGATCTCCCCCACTGCACATGATTGCTAACAAAAGAGGAAAAATTCCTTAGCTAAACATCTCATAGGTATGGGGCAAGGTTCAAATGGTAGTCTAAGGGCCAAGCCATTTCATGTAAATAAAGTTCACAGAGAAGGTTCTTCTAAATGAAATTACTTTCCATAAATGTTTCCAGAAACTAAGTTGAGGTTTCGATTTCATAGGGTCTCCCTTCCTTTACTTCTTTCAATTTAAACCAAATAAATTGTTCAAACAAAAAAATAGGGTAAGACAAAGATGGTGCTCTGGTGCTTAACAATTCCTGGGAAGGAGAATACAGTTGGTCCTTCTCCACCTGCATAGATTTGAACCTTTCGGTTCCTTCAGTTCTTTTTGTATTTTCTCCCATTGTAATTTTTGGAACATCAATTCTTCTGTCCATTTTTCCCTCAATTCTCTGATAGTCTTCTCATGATCAGTGAGGGGAATCATTCCTTCTTCGTACTTGTCCACCCGAATCTTCCATTTCTTCAATTCTATTTTCAACAGTGAAAGATCTTTGATCAACCCCTGGATTCTCTCATCTCTTTCATTTTCTTCATCATCAGAGTCTAGATTGACAAAGTTCTGGGAAAAGTTAGTGAATACATTTCCACCTGATGTTTCAACTTGAACATTCTACACTGGGGGTGTAAGAGCTTCCTCCACTATCAAATTTTCGTGGTATCTACCTGCATGGGTACTTCTGTAGTTATTTCTGGGGTTGCTGGTTCCTTTTTAACAGCATTTTTCTTTTTTAGCCTCCCCTTCAGCAACTTCACCCTGTGTGGGTACTTTTGCCATTAATTGTGAGGGTGTTGGTTCTTTTGTGAGAACAACATTTTCATGCAACTCTCCTTCAGCACCTTCAGCAGTTAATTGTGAATACATTGGTTCTTTTGTAACAACTTCTTCCTGAATTTCAATTTCCACATGTTCCTGAGTCCCAGCTACAGCTACTTGGATTTCAGTTGTGTCTTCGACAGGGCGATGCAAGACTACTAGTTGTTTTGTATCAATGTCCTATTCTGCCATTTTTTCATGCTATTGGAATCACTCCTGAGTTATTTCCATAACTCATAAAAGAAGAAACTGCTCCAAAAATACTTAAGCATCCCTAGATTATTGTGACTACATCTGTTCATATTCCCCTAGCTCCACATTAGGGATTATGTCCACCTTAGGATTAGTTGTTATTGGTTGAAATGGAGTTTCAGCAAGGATTTCTAAGGATGCTGGTTATTGTGTAGAAACATCCTGATTGACTTCAATATCTTCTTCTTGTTCGGACTCCTCCATTAGCTCTGTATTTTGAGATGGTTCTGGGGTCATAGTCAAGACTTCTAAGCTTAGATCAGGAATTACTTCAATATCTAGTTTACCTGCTTATTCTTGAATGGCAGGTTCAACAACAATTTCTCAAGGTGTTGGTTCTTATGTGATAGCACCCTGATTGGCTTCAATATTCCCTTTATTAGTCTGATCTAGAAATTCTAATTGTCGAGACTGTAATTGCTCAACTTCTTCCAATTCTCTATCAGGGATCAGTCCCAACTTTGGTTCATCTTCTTTCCTTAACTCTACATCAAGTGCTTCTTGTTCTTCTTCAACTTTCGGTGCAGGATTTTGGCTCCCAAATCCATGCACTATGATTGTGTAACCTGATTGGCTAAAAAATTCCCCACAAGAAAGACATACTACTTTATCCACTTCTTAATCCTCCCTAGCAGGAGATGATCTTTCTAGCTGGTGCGGAAACTTATACCAATGTGTGTAGCCTTTTATATACTTGTTTTTTACATTCATCCTTTTAGTTCTCCAATTATTTCAGAATAAATTGCACTTCTTCCTTTAGTAACCCATTTTCATACAAAATCTCCTCAATCTGAGGTTCTTCTACAACATACTCCTGTGGAGCATTGTTTGTCCTAGATCATAAGATGGGAAATTCAATATTCGATTCAAATTTTGCCCATTTTACTTGCGTCGCTTTAGCTATTGTGACTGATCTAGTTCTCCTCTTCCTCACTGGTCAAGATGCTTGTATTTATTCTCTGGACCTTCTTCTCTTCCTTCAAGGTACAAGGGTTTCTAACCCTGCATTTGATGTGGAAGGAATATTTCATGCTTCAACATATTCTCTTTCCTCTTCCATCTCTGTTTCTTCTTCAATTAAATTTCCCCTCCATTCAGGAGAGGATTTGATGGTGAGGACCTATACATTCTCTTTTGTCATCATGGGTCCCACAACTTCAGCTTCAACTGTCACAGTAGCCAATGCTACTCCAGCTTCAGCTTTTACTGTTGGAGCTCCCAAATTCTCTATCCCTTCCATAGGGTTTTCCACTGCTACATCCTCTGTTGATTCTTCCTCTTATTCTGATCCTATCTCATCTTCCCCACCAACTAAATTGGAGGGACTTCAGTCCTCCTACTCTTCTTCCAATTGAACACCCAACATAAATGTAGGTGGCCTTACTTCCTCTCTAATTGGAACCTTAGGAAAAAGTACAGGTCCCTAGGCTATATGAGGTTGGCCAGTAGATTGTTACCATGTTTTGTGTCTCTAAGATAAGGCCTTTTATATTAATATTTTAATGAGGCCGTGATGGGTAAGAGAAGAATATGGATGCTCAGCTAATCTAACAAATCCTGCCATATGATGTAGGTATTTAAATATAAAAAATGTAACATTAAGTATATTTATGTGGTGTAAGTGAGACAGCAATAGAAAATTAGAATAATAGACAGTTTGGTACCTACCTGTGCAGGTGATATAATTATTTAGGAATATGGCCACTTTATCCCACGGGTGAGGCAGTGACTATAATGTTATCCCCACCTCGATGGATGCAATTTTTCACCTTCCACCAAAAATTCATGTACTACGGAGGTATTGGGATTTCTTCACCCAAACCAAGCTCTTCCTACCTGCGCGAGGCTAGTAAACTCAGCCATAGTCACCTTAGAACTTCTATCCAAAACCCCCTGATCTTTGAGTGGGTTTCTGTAAGATTTAAAGAAAACTGCAGAGCAGTTTCTCAATGAAAACCATTGAGACGTCAGAAAAACTTGGTCCATCTCGCGGATTCAAAGATAGAAAAAAATTTAGCATTCTTGCACAATTCTTGTGTGTTTGGAGGTTAATTTTAGGATGGGATTCCCATGTTATCCTTATTCCTAAATTTTGGTATCAACTTAGCAAATTACAGGCCATGACAATGGAGGTTTCAGCGTAGAACATGCACAAAAACCTGAGGTTGGATTTGGGCAAATTTGGAAATTTAAGATAGCCGTAAGCATAGAATCATTGATGAGATTTGGCCCCAAATTAGGAAAGGGTGGTGGTCATAAAAGAATCTTGTGTGGATATTAGATCGTGGGAATTGATAGTTAATGAAGCATGGGTGTATCGATGGGTATAAAAAAGGTGGGTATGATTAACTCGATCAAATCTACTTAATGCTTAATCATGTAAATAACCAAAATCATACCTTAATGATTATGAGATGAAACATGACTTCTCAAAATAATACAATGTGTCAATGTGACCTACAAATTTAAAAAACATTGCGCACAAGCCGCCATGATCCTTCTCCTGCAAAACTAAAAAAATGTCTTGTTGATCTTGATGGAATCATAATTAAAGCTGTGAGGTGAGTCAAAATCAGAAAAATTATGGGTAGAAAAAAGTTTGGATGAATTTGAAGGAGTTGCACCCCAAATGTGGATAAATCTGGAGGAGTTGCAGCCACAAGCCATAGGAAAAATCATCCAAATTAGCCTAGTCATAGCCTCTAGAAAGAGTAAAAGTGAAAAAAAATTTAACAGAGTCATAGCTACGCTGAACGGGAAAATTGTTGATATCTTCTGTAGTTGTAGCTATAAGAAATGGAAAAAGGGGAAGATATTATGGTTTTCCATCTACGACGGAATGGAAAAGTAGGAAAGGTCTTACAATGTTGTAGCTATGATGGAACAGGAAAATAGGAAAGGCCTTATGTTGTTGCAGCCGCGGAAGGAAAAAATAGGCAAGGTTTAATAGTGTTGCAGTTGCAGAACGGGGAAAATAGGCAAGGTTTAACGATGTTGTAGGTACGGCGGGATGGAAGAATAGGAATCTTTTGTAGAGTTACAGTTGCGCAAAATGGTTTATCATTCAAATTTTCTTCTGCAAGGAGCTCTTTTAGAAATAGAAAATTGCAATAGATGCTCATGGTCATCAAGCCCAATTATGAGCATCACTCCTTAAGTAAATTCTTGCATATATTCTTCAAAAAAAACAATCAAGCCTAAAGGAAAATGAGAAAGGAAACAAACGTGAATTTATTTATGTACAAAAATTTTTGTGTGGAAATTGCAGTGACTTTCTAAAAATTGAAAGGGGCAGAGAAAGATTCCTTCCCTTTCTCCAACTGGTATCCTGAATTAGCTATAATCTATGAAACAAACGCATTCGTCGAAATTGGCTTGTGATACTGTCGTAGCCTGTCACCGTTAGCGAATAATGGTGCATGATTCTCATCAATGGTGACCAGGAATACTGTACCGTTGTCAAATACTCCATCTATAAGAAATGGAACCAACCATCTTGTGCATATCTTACCTTTAATGTCCCTTTTGAATCTTGAATCATCTAATAACATCTAGCCTCCCTCACAAATGATTCACTTCTTGATGAACTGATCGTGCCAATTGGATCTCTATTGCTAAATTAATTTCGTATTTGTTGATGTATTTGTAAATTTGGAATGCATTCGTCCGTATATCTTATGTATTGTACCCCAACATTTATTCTATTATGTGTCTGTAATGTATTTGAGTCATGCCATGCCCTAATGTTCCTATCGGGAGGTTCTATAATGTAAACAAGTCATGTCAAGTCATTATGGGTAACCCTCCTATTGGTCAAGGGTTAAAGTCCCCGCAATTGTGGGGCCCCAGGGTTATTAGACTATCCTAGAGAATTCAACCCTAGATGAATCATTGTAAGTCGGGGCAATACTCCCCACCGTTGTGTTAAGGATAACCCTCCTTTTTGGTCGAAGGAGGAAAAGTCGCCATAAGTTGTGGGGCACTAGGGTTATTAGACACTACTAGAGATGTTGGCTCTTAGTAAGTAATTGTTAAGTGAGACTGACATGTTGGAGTGGGTTTCAAGTGAATGAAATAATATAAATAGATATTGATCCTCTCTGTTTATCACACACACACTCCCTCATTGGGGTGCATGAGTGAGAAATAAGTTGTTGGGATCAAAGAGAGAGACTACTGCTATTGGAAGATCATCTTTATGTTTTCAAGTTTTACTTTTGGTACTAATTCTATCTGTGAGGAAGTTGTGGGGTTTTCTCCTTTATGGTTTCCTCAAGGAAAATTATTTGTGTCTCTTGTCTCTTGTGTTTTATTGCTATGCATGCTATTCTCTTAGTTAAAGATCCTAAGATTATAATGCTGGCTTGAATGATAAAAATATAACATGGTATCAGAGCTAACCTAAGAAGAAGACATTGTGTAGATGTAGAAGCTAGGTCTTATTAATTTTGGGGTCTCTCTCCATAATCCATCAACAAAAGTATGCTAGGATGACTCTCCATTGAAGGGCACATCTTTCTATCCAAGCGGAAGTCCATTCCGAGCATTTTCAATTTTTTGTGTGGGAAATTAGAGCTTCTTATAGAAGATGAATTTTTGAGTGATCCCAGCATAGGATTTCTCTCCTCATCAAAAGTCAAGTTTAGAGACCTAGTTCAAGATTTTTGGTTGGGTGAAACTCTAGGAAAACTCAAACCCTAGTTTGACCCTGAGCTATAAAAACCCTAAATACTAAAAGTAATAATTTTTGGTACATTTGCTATATTGTGAGATTTGCGAAGGCTCAGGAGCTAAAACTTTCACAAGCTAAAGCTAATATCTTGAATTACAGGTTTTCCAAAATTTAGCCTCAGATTCACTATATTCTGGGAGATATGATCCCTCCAAGTTAGGGTTCCATCCTCTTCCATGATTCATCCCTAAACAAGACACCTGGTGAGAATTTCTATATCTTGGGCTACAAAGTTCTAGATGAAATTTTTGAAAATTTTCAAGAAATTTCATGGAATTTACTTTTTGTTGTCTGAGTTTCAAACCCAAAAGATGAAACAGTGACATGTGGCAGTCCATACAACTTCACTCTTCTGAATAGTCTTGTAATAGGTCACCTTGGGAAAATGATAATAAGTACCCATTGGTGAAACCAATTCTGATGAAACCTATTGTGTTTGAATATGAACAGGTGAGGCTACCTTAATGACAAGTTTAAGACATAAAGAAGCAATAATTTTGGAGATATCATAGAAACAGTATCAAGAATTTCTGTAGAATAAATTGCAAGACTAGCACTTCCTGTTCCAAGAGCTTCACTCCACTGTTTTTAGAAAATAAGTACATTGGAAATATCAACTTGAAGAGATATATATTTATATCCAATCAGATCTTAAAGATTCCAAGTTTTTAAAATTAGGGTCTCTCTGACAAACCCTAGATCAGCCAGCTCCAAAACCTAGACGGACACCTCAAATCGGTAAGATATAATCTTTTGCTATTTTCATTTGAGGTTCTCATTACAAAGTGATCTATCACATAAACTTGATGATAATATTGGTGAATTTGAAAACTTCCAATCATGGAAGTATATGATCTCTCTAAAGAAAATGAATTGGACACCTACATCAGTAGAGAGGTTCCAGTTCCAGAGGGAGATGAGGCTCAAAGCCTTACACAAGAAGTACTTGGTCAAGGCCAAGAATATCATTGTTGATTCAATCATGGATCAACTTGTACCATAAGTGTCTTCCCTAAAGACACCGAATATGTTTGATTCCTTGACCAAGTTATTTACAAGGAAGAACATAGATCAGAATATGACTTTGAGAAAACAGTTGAAGAATTAGAAGATCCAAAATGTAGAGACCATACAGTCATACTTTACGAGGGTATCTCAAATCAAAGAACAAATTGAAGTAGTAAAAGAAGAAGTGGAAAATACAAAAGTGGTGATAGCCACCTTAAATGCCTCCTAGGATCATGGGGTTCATTCATGAAAGGAATGTGTCCCATAAGGAAGTGATTACTTTCAGCAGACTCTGGGAAGAAGAAGAACCTTGAATCATAATAAGAGAAGAGAAGATGGGAGAAACTGAAGATCAAGATCTCACCATCCAAAGAGGATCCCTCAAGCAATGAGGAATACGAAGGACTCAAATCTTGAAGAACCTATTATCCATCTTAGCATTTGGATGAGAAATGATGCTGTGATGAATGAAGAAGATGATGAACCTGAAGGCTCAAGAAGGAGTCTACCCATGAGACAAATAAAGATAAGTATTCAATTGTCATTTCATGATATTGTTTTGTTATGTATTTGATTATATTTAGTTGATGTATTATGCATGATAGAATGTTTTCATTAATGACAGAATACTCATTATATGCATGTGATGGGTAAGTAGCTCATGGTGCTATACAACTGTCCATTGCTTCTTATCTAGAATGAAACCTCTTTGCTGACATATTGGATTAGTGCACAATCTCAATGTTGTCTTCGTATAGATGGAAGGAATATAGAAAAGTTTATGTGAGATATGGATGAATGTTTTATTGGCTAAAATAGTTGCATGATCATATATTTATGCATAAGAATTTTCCAGTATGAATATTCCTTATGAAATGTTTCTAACCATACAAATGCATTTGACTTGTAGGAAAGATCGCATACATAATCACCTACACGCAAAGAAGGATGAGACTTGTTTCAAAGAATAAGTGATGACAGTTCAAGATGAAAAATAATATGATGAATGCAGTGACATCATTGATGTAGAACCTTCCAGCCATGTAGATGTAACTAAGAATAAAGGGAAGACAAATTCAAGAAGAATGATGTCTAGGATGCAATGAAGGGAAGTTCATACTTCCATCATGCGGTAGATGGAAACATCATGGGATACAAGGGAATATTCGTAGCATGAGGCTTCTCATGAAAAGAAGGCATAGACTATGAAGAGTCATTTGCAGCTAGTGGGAGTTGAGACACATGACAGGTAGAATCAGGTGTGCAAATGAAAGAAGGACTTGTACGAGCTTAGAAGACACCCATGAGAAACACATACATGCTGAGCTTGATGAGGATCTGAACCTTTGCTACAAGGTTGATAAAGGATGACAAGCTCATAGATGGATGCAAGAATGATTTCAAAGAGAGAGGATGTTGGTATCCAGTGAGCCTAGATGGATACATAGAATATTATTAGCAGAAGAAGCTACTCATCACTCCAGTACAAAATGTTTCAGTGCATAAAGTATGGAAGATAGAGGGAGTATGATGCTTTAGAGGAAGCGACTGGAGAAGATGCTGAGGTTCAACATGGTATGACAGGATGGATAGATTACTGATGACTCTAAGCTTTACTGAGAGTGTTAACACTCTGTTAAATTTTGGGCATAAACGATACTCGTGTCCTTCGGCCCCATTGAGAAGTGTTGAGAAGGCAATGTAGTATTCACAAAAAGAGCTAATGGCACACACAAGATAGCGCTCATCCTTGGGGTAAGCCTTGGTGGTGAACGTTGAAAGCCAACGAGATAAACTGTGGATTGGGGAAGTGAGGCTAACAAAAAATAATTGGCTGCATGGGAGTCATTAAAGGGGAGTCATGATCGAAGGTTGAGGTTGACCAGATAGTAGATGAATGTCGTCAAACCATTCTGCACGGTGAACATGTCCAACCCAAGCCTCCTTTTCATATTTTCAAAATAGTTTAAAGAACAGATGCATCCAACGGTCGACATTGACACCCAAGAAGATCTGTGGCTAAGAATGATTTCACATACCAAACTACCGAGGAAGAAAGCAGCAATTTTTTATTGTGAAAAGTGGTATGAGTCGTTTTTCTCGACAGTGCATATGAGAATGGAGGGAGATCGGCGGTTATAGTTCATTTTTCCATCTAGAGTAGCACAGAGGAAAACATAACTTTTCTTTGAAAAGAATGGTGGGGTCCATCCGGATCGACGATTGTGAAGAAAGGTGGTCTCGATCAAAGGTTGGGATGCACACACACGAGGTAAGGAAAGAAGTGGCATGAAGAACTCCACATATCTATAGTTTAGGTCACGAAGAGTAAAATATATGGTGCAAACCACTTGGGAAATGCATGAAGGTTGTGATTGGGTGAAAAGCTATAAAGAGGCCCACACAAAGTCGCAAATAATTGTCCTTTCTGAAACCTTGAAGCCGTCAAATATCCAACCACATCCAGAGCACCAGCCCGGACTGGCCAGGAGACTATGCTACAGAAAAAGGTAAGCCCTTGATACCCCCTCAGTGTTATTTGAAAATGGACGAAACATAAGTAGTGGGAGTGAGAGATTATGTAGATCCTGAGATCGTAGGTCAGAGGACAGAAGAGAGTCTGTTAGATGAGAATGTTGAGATTTTTTATACCATCCTAGTGTGAGAAGCTATTGAAATTTCCAGAGTCAAATTGGAAGCTCTTAAAAACTGAGGTAGAGATTCTTGCAGTGTTTTTAAATCTTTCTTCCACTTCGTCTCTATCGACCAAACCCCCCGTTGCCTTGAATTTGTCGAATGCTGTGTAGATAATTTCTTTGTCAATGAAGGTGTTATTATGAATAAGTCTAAGTCTAAAATCCTTTGCCAAATTCAAGATTCTCTCATTTCCAAAACCCTAGATATCCTAGATGAATTCACCCATGTATCCCAAGACTACTGAGAAGAAGACATTGTACATTGTTTTAGAGAGTCTATTAACAAAAGTAAAGAAACCTTCCTAAAGGACTATTCTAAACCCAACGAAGAACCCATTGACCTATCTTACCCTATTAAACTTAGCCAATTCAACAAAGAAACTCAATGGTGTATATCCATGGCCAGTCAGTTCCTAGGTCTAGATATTGATGAGTACATCCGAGAGTCATTATTGGGTCTTTTGTTCGTCTTAAATACTTTTCCAGCTGAACCTGAATTGTCTGGACAATTTGGTCAGTCTTGTTGCCTTAAATTTGATGTGTTCCTAGCCGAGAACATCCACTCTGAGTTAGCGAACTTCCATGACACTAGAATGTTCAGATTAGAGTCCCTTTTGCTGAGAATTTTTATAGCCTACAATGACGAGGACATACAAGTACCAAAATTGGCAATCACTACTGATATGGATAGGGATTACTGTAAATTCATGAACCAGTTGATGGCCAAAATATATGAACTCTTCTTTCAGGAAATGCTACCTAGGGTGTTTCTTGAGATGAGGCAAATGTTGCAACTATCAAATAGAAAGAATATAGGGGATTGGTTCCTCATAGAATTTGGAACAACCATAAGGTTGTATGGCTTCGTACATCCACCCTATGTCCTGCCAGCTTTTCTAACCCTTAGGATTTTTTTGCCTGGAATTAATCCAGCAGAAACTCATTGTCGAAGAAGAACACTTCTTGAACTTTATGAAAATTTCAAGTTTGATTTTTCCATGGGAATTAAAACCATACATAGTTACAAGCAGGGCTTCTTTTCCCCTGGTCACCAACTTCCTTAGAGGCATGGAGCTTTCTGCACGAAAAGCAATAAACTATGATCCTCACCAGGTGATTTGCAAAACAAGGAAAGCTCACAAATGGAGGCCCTTTATGTGTCGTTCACACTTACAGTCTGTTAGTTTCTTTCTTATGTGAATGATTTTTTGTTTATCTCTCCCATTTTGTTTTCTTTCATATCTAAAACTTAGGGTATAACAGTTTGGAATTCATACTTTCTATGCTTTGTCTATTGTTTCAGGTAATCACCAAATTTTTCTTCTAAAGTTGATACAAAATTCATTTTTACAATGCTCTGTGTTAATGGTCTATTCATGTTCCTCTTTTCCACCAGACAATTTAAATCGGCTATGATTGAGTGGCTATATTTCCCCTGTGTTGGAATCACTTTCATAAGCATTGTTTATTTTTGTTATATATCTTGACTCCATCGCCTAATGGTTCTGTATTTTGTTTCAACCAATTTTACAAATATTTTATAGTTTCACTTGTATATTTGGAATTGTTAACATTTGGTGAGAGATCCCTCTCGGAAAAGCAGAAGGCTAGTTCTCTCTTCAAAAGTGGTTATGCTATTACTTTGGAGTGAGCCTTTTGCAACCTTTGGCTCAATTCCAGTGCTAACAAACTTGCGTCGTTGCCAGGGACAAGATTGGAGATAATCACTGGGAAGAACGACAAAGATTCATAGGATAATGAGTATCTGTGGGTAAACAGAGATTCATACATGTGAAGAAGGTTGTATCATTTTCCCTGGTGACTGCAATAAAATATTTTGGAAGGTGACTCCATTGAGGAGACTGGAAAATGAAAAGAAAGAGATTTATGGGGGAAAATAGAAATTTATGAAATCATGAGAAGTTTGTACGTTTGTCCTGGTGACTCCACACCTGCTTCGACCAGTACCAAACTAGATATCCTCGCTTCCAAAAAGATCCACACAAGAGGTAACTTTTATACCGAAACTTTAGTCAGTGTGAATAATCCCGAAATAATACTTAGGAATAGAAATAAAGAGAAATTGGATTCTCTGTTGTTTGATACTTCATCATCTCAAGCTTTGTACGGCTTGGATGAATTCAAGTGGGGGGGTGGGGCTGAAAGACTACTAACGAAGTATAAATATGAGTCTGACCTAAGAAAAGCTGGGGTTGACCCTGTTCAAATATTTTGACTTCAAAGAATATTCTATATGTATTTCTTTGTGGTCCTCAATGGTACTACCGGGAGAACCACTTGTATTAATTTGTACCCCAATGCTCCTAATCGAAAGAACTAATAAGAGTCATGAGGCAGTCCCCTCTAATTATAAAGGTGGGTCATTAGCACCCCAGTGTGGTTACTTGAGCCTACATGTGTAACTCAAGCCTACATGATTAACTCGAACCTACATGATAGATAAGTTAACTTAAGTGAACGGATGAATATAAATAGAGGTGTAGTGCTCCTCATTTGGAACACACTCTCACTTGTGTAGCGCACTAGTGAAGGAGAGAAGTAGCTGGAGAAGGAGGAGGATCAGGCTTTGATCTCCTTGTTGGTTTTACCTTTTATCTTTTTGGGGCATCTATATTGAGGAATATTTTTATGGTTTTTTCCCTTTAGGGTTTTCCCAGGATAAATATTTCTATTCCTTTTGTATGGTTGTGCTTCTCTATCTTTCAGTGATCCTGTTTATATGATTTTGTTATGAAAAATGAAATGATATACTGATGTCTTAGCTAAGCATATGAAAATATAACATGGTATCAGAGCCACCCTGAAAGAAGACATTGTGCAACTATAGAATCTATGGATTCTTACTTTTTGGTTCTCTATCCACAATCGATCAGCAAAATAAGGCTAGACTGACTCTCCATTGAAGGGCGCATCTTTCTGTCGAAGCAGAATTCGATTCTGAGCATTTTTAGTTTTGGTGCGGAAAATTAGGGCTTTCTACAGAAGAGGAATTTTTGAGTGATCCTGGCATAGGATTTTTCTCCTCATCAAAATCGAATTTTAGAGACCTGTATCAAGAAATTTGGTTGGGTGAAACTCTAGGAATGTCAAACCCTAGTTTGACCCTGAGCTAGAAAAACCCTAAATACTAAAACTACTAAGTTTTGGTACATTAATTATATCCTGATATTGGAGAAGGATCAGGAGTTAAAAATTTCAAAGGCCAAATATAAAATCCTGACGTACACTGTGTCCAAAATTTCGCCTCAGATTCTCTATATTCCAGAAGATATGATCCCTCCAAGTTAGGGTTCCAGCCTCTTCCAGAATTCATCCCTAAAGAGGACACCTGCGCAGAATTGCTGTAGCTTGGGCTATAGAGATCCAAACGGAATTCCTGAATATTTTCTAGAAAAATAACGGACTATAATTTCTGTGGTCCAAATTTTATAACTAGAAGATGAGACAGTGACACGTGGCTTGCCGTACAACTTCACTGTTCTGAACAGTCCTGTAATAGGTCACCTTTGCAAAAGGATCGTAAATACAAATTGGTGAAACCAATTTTTATGAAACATTTTGTGTTGTATCAGGTACATGTGAGGTTACTTCAGTGTGAAATTGAAAACATAGAGGAGCAGCAATTTCATAGATATCACAGAAGTAGTGACAGGAATTTCTGCAGAAGAAATTGGAAAACTAGGGATTCCTGTTCTGGGAGCTTCCCTCGACTATTTTTAGAAAAGGAGTACATTGGATAGATCCATTTGAAGAGATATATATTTCTATCCAATAATATCTGAAAGATTCAAAGTTTTGAAATTATGGTTTCTTTGACAAACCCTAGATCAGCGAGCTCCAAAAGCAGGATAGAGACCTCAAATCGGTAAGATCTAATCTTTTGCTATTTGCATTTGAGGTTCTCATTTCAAAGTAATATATCACATCATCTTGATGATAAGATTGATGAATTTGACACCTTCCAAGAATGGAAGTATTTGATCTCTTTCAAGAAAATAAATTGGACACCTACATGAGTAGAGAGGTTACAGTTCTGAGGCTCAAAGCCTTACACCAGAAGAACTTGGTCAAGGACGAGAAGATCATTTTTTATTTAGTCACGGATCAACTTGTACCACAAGTGTCTTCCCTAAAGACACCAAAAGAGATGTTTGATTCCTTGACCAAGCTAATTGAAGGAAATAACACACATCGGAAGATGACCTTAAGAAACAAATTGAAGAGTTAAAAGAAGAGGTGAAGAATGAAAAAGTGGTGATAGCCACCTTGAATGACCTCCCAAGATCATGGGATTCATTCATGCGAAGAACGTATGCCAGAAGGAAGTGGTTACTTTCAGCTCGACTCATAAGAAGAGAAGAATAATATGGGAGCAATTGAATATCAAGCTCTCACCATTCGAAGAAGATCCCTCATGCGATGAATATGAAGAACTAAAGAACCTCTTATTCGTATTATCATTTGGATAAGAAGTGATGATTTCATGAATGGAGAAGATGATACAGAAAAATGATCAAGATGGAGTCTACCCATGAAAAAAATAAAAGATAAGTATTCAATTGTCATTTCATGATATTTTTTTTGTTATACATTTGATTATATTCAGTTGATGTGTTATGCATGATAGATTGTTTGCATTAATGACTATACTACTAATATGCATGTGATGGGTAAGTAGCTCGTGGTGATATACAACTATCCATTGCTACTTATTTAGAATGAAGCCTCCTTTCTGACATATTGGATTAGTGCACATTCTCAATAATGTCATTATAGAAATGGAAGGAATCTAGAAAGTTTCTATGAGATATGGATGAATGTTGTATTGGCTAAACAGTTACATGATGCATAAGAATTTGTCATTATCCATATGTATTATGAAATATTTCTAACCATGCAACTGGTGCATTTGAATTGTAGGAAAGATCATGTACAACCTCCTACAAGAAGGATGAGACCTGTTCCAAAGAACAAGTGATGACAATTCAAGATTCACTCCAATAAAATATAAAGCTCCCAGGGCCAGAAACACCATGATGGAAGAAAAAGATTCAAAGAGCAGTAGATCCACCTCAAAGGATGAATACCACCATGGGTATGAGAGATAACTCAATATGAAGAAAAGAATGATATGAAAGAAGCTATGATCAAAGAATAATAGTTGATCATGGGGAATGATGTATATGATATGATTTCGAGACATAAAGGGAAGTACATAGTATCCTCCATAGGGATCTACAAGTACAAGTGTACAAAGCAAGGTTCGTGACTTGCCTAAAAAAGAATAGACTATGACATGACATAATCTATTGACCAGTATATATCAAGCATAGAACAACCTATACAGAATGAAGAGGGAAGATGATACTCCACTTTAGGGGGAGTGACTACTGAAGATATCTGAGTTCGACATGGTCCGACATGATGGATAGCTTCGTGATGGATTGAGACTTTAACAAGAGTAAAGTGGGTTCCAACCTTCAAGGTTGAATGCAGAAGACTAGGATATGCTGATGACCTAACAAGACGAACTCATGGAAGATGTTATGATGAAAGAATACTAGAATGATGTTTAGGATATAGTACTCAAACTAGAAAGAAAGAATGTGGTATCTTCCAAATGGATTTGCAAGATAAAATATGTTGCTGATAGAAGTAACGGAAGACTTGTGGCTAGAGGTTTCTATAAAAAATAGAGAATTAATTCTGAAGAGACACTTACTCTAGAAAGTAAGGTACACTTCCTTCATAACTATTATGGTAGTTTCATCCATGATGAATTAAATACAAGCCTTCCTTAATGGAATGAATGAGGAATATTTTTACATCGAATAGTCACAAGGATTTGATGTTGAATATAGATGGACTCACATATGCAAGTTGAAGAAGGCCCTCTATGGCCTGAAGCAAGACCCCAGAGCTTGGTATGGAAGAATAGATAGTCTCCTGATGAGCATGGGCTTTGCCAAGAGTAAAGTTGATCCTAACCTTTACTCCAAGGCTATAGAAGATGAACCTATCATCCTGTTATTATATGTGGATGACTTATTCTTGACATGAAATGAGAAACAGATCATGGAAAGCAAGAAGAAACTAGCAGAAGAATTTGAGATGAAATATCTTGGGTTAATCCATTATTTCCTAGGTCTAGAAGTATGGAAAAGTTCAGAAGGAATCTTTCTCAACCAGGGAAAGTATGTAGTAGAGATATTGAAGAGATTCAATATGTTGGAATGCAAATCCATGGACACACCCATGGACTCGAACCTGAAGCTGTTAGCTGATGACTCATCATAGTTAGTGGATGCAACTCATTACGGATAGATCATTGGATCATTGATGTACTTAATAAATACCAGACAAGACATTTTTTTTGCTGTGAACACCTTAAGTCAATATCTTGTTCAAAGATGGGTTCACCTAGTAGCTGCAAACCATGTGATGAGATATCTGAAAGGGACTATAGACCTTGGTCTATACTATGATGGTAGCCATGAATACAGATTGTATGGCTATACAGATGCAGATTGGGATGGAAGTATCTCATATAGGAAAAGCACATCAGGTAGATGCTTTTGTTTGAGGTCTGTTATGAGTTCATTGTTTAGCAGGAAACAGTCCAATGTTTCTCTTAGAATGACAATACATAGTAGATTGCTCTACTAAGTTGTGAATCCATATGGCTTCAGAAGCTAATATCAGGTCTCCTTGACCTGAAGATGGATACGACATTGATTCTATGTGATAATGAGAGTTATGATAACAGAGAACCCTATGTTCTATTGTAACACATAGAAATTCGATATTTCTACATACAAGATAAATATGCAGATGATGATGTTTCAGTATTTCCATACTAAAGATATAGATGATGTTTCAATATTTACATACTATAGATGCAGATGCTGGTGACTCCGTATTTCTATACTAAATATAAAGGTGATGATGCTTTCAGTATTTCTATACTGAAGATATAGATGATGATGCTTTAAGTATTAACATAATGGAGATACATATTGTGATAGTTCAGTATTCACATACTGAATATGTAGATGAAGATGGTTTAGATGATGATGCGCTAACAAAGCCTCTATCTCAGGTAAAGTTTGAACACTTTTGGGACAAGCTTGGTGTGGTTCGGAAAGACCTTCCCCGAAAGGGGAGTAGTGATGCTGCAGTGAGATTGTATCATCCATGGGCACTTTCCCTAAAGTGATCCAGAGACCTCGGTCTTCGAGAATGAAGAGGGATTGTATCATCCTGGGACATATGTTTAGAATTGATCCAGAGACCTCGGTCTTCAAGAATGAAGAGGGATTGTATCATCACGGGACAAATGTCCAAAAGTGATCCAGTGACCTCGATCATCGAGAATGTAGCAAGATTGTATCATCCTTGAACTTCGGTTCAAAACGGATACAGTGTAACTTTGGTCATTGAGAATGTGGCAGGATTGTATCATCCTTGGACTTCGGTTTAGAATGGATCTGGTGTAACTTTGGTCATCGAGAATGTGGCAAGATTGTATCATCCTTGAACTTCGGTTCAGAATGGATCCGGTGTAACTTCGGTCATCGAGAATGTGGCAGGATTGTATCATCCTTGAACTTCGGTTCAGAATGGATCTGGTGTAACTTCGGTCATCGAGAATGTGGCAGGATTGTATCATCCTTGAACTTCGGTTCAGAATGTATCCAGTGTAACTTCAGTCATCGAGAATGTGGTAGGATTGTATCATCCTTGAACTTCGGTTCAGAATAGATCCGATGTAACTTCGGTCATCGAGAATGTGGTAGGATTGTATCATCCTTGAACTTCGGTTCAGAATAGATCCAGTGTAACTTTGGTCATCGAGAATGTGGCAGGATTGTATCATCCTTGAACTTCGGTTCAGAATGGATCCAATATAACTTCGGTCATCAAGAATGTGGTAGGATTGTATCATCCTTGAACTTTGGTTCAGAACGGATCCGGTGTAACTTCGGTCATCGAGAATGTGGTAGGATTGTATCATCCTTGAACCTCAGTTCAGAACGAATTTGGTGACCTAAGTTGTCAAGAATGTGATAGGATTGCATCATCCTTGGATTTTGAGTCCAAAAGAGATCCAAAGACTTCTTTTTCTTTGTACTGTGGGCTGCTAATGATGATGATGATGTTTCCTAATCGAAAGATCAGAGTGTGATGATGATGATGATGTTTCTGATCGAAAGATCAGAGTGTGATGATGATGATGATGTTCTCTTATTAAAAGATTAGAATATGATGATGATGCTATTGCTAACGATGATGATGTTCTCTGATCAAAAGATCAAAATATGATGATGATGATGTTTCTCTGATCGAAATATTAGAAGTTGATGATGATGATGTTCTCTGATCGAAATATTAGAATATGATGATGATGATGCTTTCTGATTGGAAGATTAGAAGTTGCTTATTATTATGATGCTGCTGATGATGATTATGTTTTCTGATCGAAATATCAGAATGCGATGATGATGACGATGATGTTTTTGATCGAAAGATCAGAATGTGATGCTGATGAGATCCTGATGATGATGATGTCGTATTATCAAAGTATGATGATGATGACGTACTGATCGAAAGATCAGAATATGATTATGAGTTGATGTTAGAGTATGATGATGTTCGGTTGATGATGTTTCTGATCGAAAGATTAGAGGCTGATGATAATGATGATTTTGATTGAAAGATCAGAGTATGATGATGATGATATTTTGATGCTGATATTTTGATGATGATGATGTTGATGTTTTCATGATGTTTTCATGATGATGTTTCTGATCGAAATATAAGAGTATGATGATGATGTTGTTGCTGATCAAAAGGCCAAAGTGCTGAAGAAGTTGTTGCTGATAAAAAGGCCAAAGTGCTGAAGAAGATGTTGCTGATAGAAAGGTCAAAGTGTTGAAGATGATGTTGCTGATCGAAAGGTCAAAGTGCTGAAGATGATGTTTCTGATCAAAAGTTCAAAGTGCTGAAGATGTTGCTGATTGAAAGGTCAAAGTCCCGAATATGTTGCTACTGATAGAAGAATCAAGATGCTGAAGATGTTGCTGATCGAAGTAGTCAAAGTAATGATGATGTGGAAGAGTAAATATTGAATATGAAGACTACATGATGTTGAAAATTTTCCAATGATTTATAGATGTATCACCCTGATGATGTTGATGATGTCCTCTATCTCTCTCCTATTATTGTTGTTGTTGATGTTGTTATAGAATACCCTTCTCGTTAAGGGGGAGTGTTGAAATATTGTAACTTCGAAGAATATTCTATATGTATTTCTTTGTGGTCACCGATGGTCCTACCGGGAGAACCACTTGTATTACTTTGTACCATGATGCTCCTAATCAGAAGAACTAATAAGAGTCATGAGGCAGTCCCCTCTAATTGTAAAGGTGGGTCATTAGCACCCTACTGTGGTTACTTGAGCCTACATGTGTAACTCAAACCTACATTATTAAATCGAGCCTACATGATATATGAGTTAAATTAAGTGAATGGATGAATATAAATAGAGGTGTAGTGTGCCTCATCTGGAACACACTCTCACTTGTGTAGTGCACTAGTGAAGGATAGAAGTAGCTGGAGAAGGAGGAGGATCAAGCTTTGATCTCCTTGTTGGTCTTACCTTTTATATTTTTGGGGCATCTATATTGAGGAAGCTTTTGCTGGGTTTTTCCCTTTAGGGTTTTCCCAGGATAAATCTTTGTGTTCCTTTTGTATGGTTGTGCTTGTCTATCTTTTAGTGATCCTGTTTATATTCTTTTGTTATGAAAAATGAAATGATATACTGATGTCTTAGCTAAGCATATGAAAATATAACAGACCCTAATATGCTGGAATCCTATCTGCTTGATTCTTTGTGGATGAACCTAGAAACTCCACCAAAATCTTAAGAGATATCCCCTATCTTTCAGAACACCCAGTTTTCCAACCCCTTGTTTATTCCTAACCGACTTGCCCCGATGGCTACTGCAAGATTTGTCCCGTTAGCCCTACCTCTGGTTCTACACGACCTCCCTATGAATTATGCCCAAAGAATTGCACTCTATGACGGGGATGGGAATGTATCAGCAAGATACACTGTGGATAAGTTCGACGACTTCATCGACCTGGAAGAGGTGGATGATGACGATGTCAAAATTTGGTTGTTCGCTCAGAGTTTGTCCGTGGAAGCCAAGAAATGGTACAAATATTTTCCACCTAGGTCTATCCACAACTTTTCTAGGTTTCAAACCATATTCCTAGAAGGGTGGGATGATAAAAAAATCCCATTACAGATCTTTTCTCAATACAACAATCTCAAAAAAGGTGGTTTTGAATTAGTCCATGAGTTTTCTAGCATATTCATACGAGTCTGTAACTTGATACCTGTTGATATCAAACCTTTTCCAGGGGAAGCTAAACATCATTACACTGATTCCTTTGACAATGATTTTGCTTTGTTATTGAGAGAAAGAAATTCAAACACCCTCCCAACCATGTTCACTGACACCCTAGAAGTAGAGGCCAATATGATGGCATGTGGGAAAATTAAACAAACATCAGATATTGATAGAAGGAAAGGTCGAGAAGAGACACACCCATCTATTTTCGTCTCTTCATCCAGTGATATAAAATTTGAGATGATGCTTAAAACTATGGAAAATTTGATGGAAAAGATAATGGTGGAGGCCAAGCCAGTAAATCGGGAGCAGAATGAACCTCAGATAAGGAATCTCGATTTTAGGAGGCAAGTCCCTCCCTTGCTCCAACCAAATAGACCAAGGGATGTGAGGAATCTGAGAAACCAAGAAGAGCAGCCAATCAGGCCTCCTTTCCTTGAAAACTATGTGGATACCTCCTATTTACCAAAGTTTTCTTCTAAAGTTGATACAAAATTCATTTTTACAATGCGCTGTGTTAATGGTCTATTCATGTTCCTCTTTTCCACGAGACAATTATCAATTGACTATGATCGAGTGGCTATATTTCCCCAATGTTGGAATTTCTTGCATAAGTTTTCGAATATTTTAACTTTTTCAAATGATGTTCATCAATGATCTCTTCAACTAAAATTTTCCAATGTTTTCTGCAGTTAGAATTTTTTTTGGAAATTTCCCTTCCTTGTTCATGGCATCGGCTAGTTCATCGTCTAAATTTCACTGATGGCGGTGACGTTTAGATGACTCCATCTTCTAATTTTTGTCGATCCAATCAACTAATCTTCACCGACATTTACTGTCGCATCAGTATCTCTGTCATCTAAACTTTATAGATGATTTTCTTAGAGAATTTTCCAAAAATTCTCTTTTCTCCTTTGTGTTAGCGCCCTTATCGTCTAATTTTCTCCAACACTGCGGCATCTTCATCATCTATTTTTCAGTGAAAACTTCCTTTCTCTTCCACCAATGTTTCCTGCTTCATCGGTTGCACAATCCACTAAACTTCGGCGACGTTTTGGCGGTATTTAGCTGATCTCCGCCACTGTGTCGGCTACTCACTCAACTAATTTTTTGTCATTTCCATTTTTCTTCTGGCCAGAGGCAAACTTGCCTCTGTTAACTAGCTCCTCATGGCCCTATGAGGCCCAATTCTGCAATGATGTCTCTACCATTGCATATTCACGCCCCATTAAGTTCCATGCCGCAACATGCGCTCTGATACCACTCTTTAACATCCCTAACCCTCCGACTGGTAAAGAGGACGCTACCATACACTAACTATCCGGGAAAACTTCCCATGAACATGAACATACATAAAATACTGAAATAAAATCCTTAAAACATAAAACATGCTAAAATGAAGAATCATTCACATACATAGTGGAAGCAAACATACATTCATTTAGCATCCAACATGTTCACCATAATTCATTAAACATCAATTATGATTGCAGAAATGAGGTAGTCAAGAATACTTGTCTTATCAAGAATTTGTCCCACAACCAGCTACATTGCTGCAATGTTCCACCCAACCATAAGACAGTGTGGTCATCAATCTCTCAGCAATACTACCACCCCCAATATGGGAATGATTCCCCAAGCAATAAGGGAGTAAGGAGGCTTACACATAGCCAAGGTACCCAAATCAGCCAAGCTGACATAGTAGGGTTTATCATGCTATCAACGAGCTGGGAGAAGCTGAATGCTAAGCTGGTGAGCTCATGGAAGAGATAAGGATGCCTACACCAAAGCTATCCTGATTTCTAAGACACCCACACCACCCAACAGCAGGAATCAATCCCTTCTCTGCTTCATAGTCCCTTAGGCCCTGACTTCCCTTCTAGTGCTCTTTAGACGTTGTGGAGAAGAAATACAACCATCTAACAGTGTCTATGTGGCTCCCAAATTCCAGGTTTCTCAAGCATACCCAGCCTTCAATCCCACTCCACACAATCCAAAGACCAACCATTGCATACCTACAATAAAAAAAGCATTTCACAGCTTAAACAGGGGAGATCAATTCCTGAGTCATTATTGGCCCTATCATGGTAAAAATGACTCACTCACAACCCACAAAATCCCAAAGCGTAGGTGAAACCACAGTAACCCACAAATATTGGGAAGAACGACAACAAACCATAGATCAGGGTAAGAACAACAACCCAATCTCACAATGAAGCAGCGAGGATATTACACAGTCCAAAAATGGGAGAGAAAATAGGCTCTCAGCATGGACGGGAGGAAAAGCATATGCACAGCCCACCAAATTGGTAAGGAAACATACGCCCCTGTAGAAAACACAAATGGATCCTCCACAAGAAAAATCATGGGTGATAGTAATCAGTTTTTCCCAGCTCTGTGTGGGAAAACAATGAAGAATCCCAAACATTGCATGAGAGAATAGAATGCCTCTACATGATATGGACAGTGAAGAATTCCCATCTGTGTGAATGAATAGAATTATGGAGAGTGGGAGAGTCGAAGTGTCTCCTATATTTTTTTCCTACCCACGTAAAGGAATGACCCAGCTGGTGGAGTGTGCATGGGGACAAGCCTACCACCCACCACTACCCACCATTAACTTCCCCAACTAACAACAAAAGTTTTAAATGGGTGGTTGGCACATGGATTTTCCCATAGGATCAAGGCTCAATAATTCCCCCCCATTATCCTTAAGAAAATCATGCCATTTTAATTATTGTTGCACCGTCATAGCTGGTTGTGGCTTCATTTAATTAGAGTGCATATTTACATGATGCCAAACTTTAATGTGTCGAAGAGCACGATATACCATTAGCAATGATCCCAATTGCCGAAACATAACACAACCAAATCGATGGTGGGGATTTTTCCTTTAGCTCCGCACCACAATTAATTAAAATATATACGTCATGTATCATTTAATGTAAACAGGGTCAAAACCGGGGTATTACATTTATATAAGAAGTTGGTTTGACTCAGGTGGAATGAGTTTAGTGTGCTAACTCATATTGATCGAGTCAGTTGATGTGAGAAACATATTGATTTATACATCTTGATTGGACAAGTTTATTATATAGGCTGATGAGCAGTGTGACACAATGGAAAATAATTAATTGATGAGTACTGATCACATGATGAGTAGTGGTTAGTAGTAGTATTTGTGTAGTGTATTACAAGTGTTGATTGGAAGGTCCATAGGATCAGTGCATTTTTATTTCAACAGTTTCTATCTTCATATCGGGGTGGCAAAATGGGGAAAGGAAAGGGGGTTATAGCGTTCTTCTTGTAGTATCTAGTGAACTAGGGATTTGTAGCTTCCTTCAAGTTGTATTGTTATAAATCAAGGTGTTTTAGACTCCTTCCAGGTGTATCTAGAGAACTGAATTCATTGTAATAAGGGGGTTTTTGCCTCTTTCCAACTATTTCTGGAAAACGATTATAAAGGATTCTATCATTTCCCCCCAGGACTTGGGTTTCCACATAAAGTATGGTGTTCTATGTTTCATGTTATTCTTCTTATATGATAATGATATGATGATAATAATGTTGATGATGATATAATTATAATTTGATATAGTTATCAATAGATGCTGATTTGCTCAACCAAATATCCTATAGCTTTTATGTCTTGATTGGTCACGGTCAAATAGATCCCCACCATTGCCAGTCATCAACCCACCTGATGAGAGAGATGGTCTCGTTCTTTCCGTAAACTCTTGCCATAATACCCCTTCAGTTTAGATCCAACAGATGAAGTCCGTTCACCTATAACCATGACTTACCTATACGGAACAGGAGTTCCTACCAGAAGCACATAGTGTTATAGACTTAATGTCATACACTGATACACACACATAGATTCGGGGTACACATAGTTTTAGGTAGGGCAGTACCAATAGTTCTATTATTATGCTACTCAATGGCCAGCAGTATTATAGGCCAATAAGGCGATCTAAGGTTTAAATTGATGCCAGAACTCTTTCTTGCTAGTAGAGCCAGGGAGGTTTAGATGCCTGTACGGCTCAAGGCTGTTGCGGTAACAGTGTGGAAAACTCATACATCTGCTTTCGGAGAATCAAAAGCCCTTTCTAGCCTAAAAATATATTATCGTCCTTTGTGGAAACTAACGTTGGCTAAAGGGATACTTTTAAACATAGATTAGGAAGGTAAGATAGGGTGTAAACGGGATCGTACCACCAAGTTGTGATAAGCTAAACTCTGTGAAACTTAGGCATGCTCTAGGAAGTATTTTCAAAGAGATTTTGGATGTAAAATAGAGGGTATAAGCCGTGAAGATAAGAAATATATAATAAAATGATTTATTTATAATACTGAGCTTAATTTATATATTGAACGAGACCATCTCTCTCGTCAGGTGGGTCGATGACTGGCAACGGTGGGGATCTATTTGAGTGTGACCAATCAAGACATAAAAGCTATAGGATATTTGGTTGAGCAAATCTATAGGATATTTGGTTTATGATGATATAATTATAATTTGATAATGTATAATATTGAATAATTTATTGATTGTTAATAAAAGTGAAAAAAGTAATAGAAGGTGTGCACACTAATTCACTCCCCTCCTAGTGTAACTGGTCTGTCCAACAATTGGTATCAGATCGGATCCTTCCTAGAAATTGTTATCATCTTGAAGGATATCTTTGACACATCATGGGGTTCTCAACAAATGGAGTACCATTGTTTCGTGGAACAAATTACTTCTACTGGAAAAGAAGAATTGCAATTTTATCTTGACACAGAAGAAATTAGTATGTGGAAATTAGTTGTTTCTAGATATACTCCTCCAAATAAAGCAAAAAAAAACATCTCAGAAGTAATCAAAGAAGAATAAGTCAATGGCTATGGAAACCATCCTTTAAGGATTAAGAGATCATGAAAAGAATAAGATAAAAAAAGTGCAGCTCAGCTAAGGAACTATGGCTCAAAATAGAGCTGATCTACTCCACTAAGGAACATGAAGAAGAGGTTATGAAACTCATGGTTGATGACATGGAATATCTCCAAAAAGAGAAAATAAGAAAGTACAACTCAATTGAAGAATTGTGTTCAAAATAAATGAGCTAAATGAAGAATGCAAAACAGAAGACAGGTTAGTACAAGATCGAGGTAAGTATGAAGGTGCGTCCCATGAACACTCTGTTTGTAATGCTTTTAAAGAGATATGTTTATTAGGTATAGAAGATAAGATCCATTTTTTAGAATTCAATACTTCATATTATGACGAAAAATCCTTGCTATGTAAATTATGATAGAAATTTAGCAGATACTATAATAGACAATTAAATTACTAATGTTTTGCAAGAAGAAAAATATTTGTGAACAGAACGAGGTATTGTAAGAGCAATTGGAAAAATATGAGAAGAGGAATCAAGAATAATATGAGAATGCCACACAAACCATAATTTATCTAAAACTCCAAGTCGAAGAAGCTACCAAAATCAAAGAAGCCATATCGAACTCTTTGAAATATAAACTTGAGAAGTCAGCTACAGAAATTGAAAATCAATCATAATAAATTGTCAAGCTCAGACGAAAGCTAGAAGATAAGGACAAAGAATTGATCTGCAAGCTACAAGACAAGTACCTAAAAGACTAAATAAATATTGTTAGAGAAATTAAGTAGAAAACAATAACTTGAAATCAAATCCTTGAAGAGTCAGCTACAGAAATTGAAAATCAATCATAATAAATTGTCAAGCTCAGACGAAAGCTAGAAGATAAGGACAAAGAATTGATCTGCAAGCTACAAGACAAGTACCTAAAAGACTAAATAAATATTGTTAGAGAAATTAAGTAGAAAACAATAACTTGAAATCAAATCCTTGAAGCAAGAGTTACAGAAGGTATGTATGACAAACTTCAAATTTGAAAAGGACCTCTCAGAACTCAAAAAGGAGAATCATGCACTCAAAGGTCAAGTGCAACAATCCCACGAGGATGATTAAAATTCAAAAGTGCATATGGAAGATAATATACTTTATCTAAACAAAAGCTAGAGTAATTCAAGAAAATAGAAGAAGATTTAATGAGACAACTCCAAGTAAAGATGGAAATCTATAAAAATAAGAATTGAATATCCCCTCTCTCAAGGAATACCTGGACAAAATAACTACTCAGTTAAAGACACATTCAAAGATCGGGAATAAAAATGGAGACTTTATGGAAGATGAAGAAAATACTAACAGTTATACATGTATTCTTAAAAGATTCCATGATCAGTAAGAATCAAGAGATGTTACAACTAAAATATATCCTATGATGTCCCATGGCTACTGTTACAAGTGCAATAACTATGGTCACAAATCCATCCATTTTAGAGATCATGAAAATATCATGCCAAGAAGAAATCAAGATGGTTTTTTCATTTAGTGTTACAATTTCTATCGTTATGATGATTTCGCAAAACATTGCAGGAGGCAGGGACCAATTAAAGTTTCGAGAATAAATCAAGTTCAATCTAATGATATGAACAACCATCAACCTGCTAAATTATGGAGAAAGAAGTTAGTAGATTGCACCATTGATCAAAACATATATGATGAAAATATTGGGAAAATTCAAATGTTGTTTTGAAGACTATCGACCCATTATATGAAGAATGTGTAAAAGGATATAGGTACTTGATTATTAGATTTGATTATCATAGTTGGATCTAGTATTATTCGTGTGAAAAAATACAAGTCCTCCAAAGTAGTATTAGTGATAAGAGAAGAAGTATTTCCAAAACAAAATCTTGCTTCCATTCATCTTCCATTAATGCAAAATGGAAGAAAAGTTGGAAAGGAAGAGAAATTTAATGATAGGGGGAGAATTCCCTAAGGGGGAGCAATATGGTCAAAGAATGTTTCCTTTTCCTTTGATTCCAAAGGAGGAGAGAAGTTGTGAATAATGGGAGCATGTTCTGAAAAAGAGTTCTGGTGTTGTCATCAATGACAAAGGGGGATATTATTGATTAAGTTGTCATTAATTCCAACAGTGTATAGTCATCGATCCCAATATGTGTTGGTGACCCTTGAGTGGCCCTTGAGGGTTAGGTAAGTGTTAGTGTTTAAGGATAACTTTTGATCTTGTCAAAGCCCAAGTTTGAATCCCTTGGGAGAATGGAAAAATCCTTGAACACCCTATAGATTGTTTAAGTACCCCAAATATGTTTTATGATTCCCCAATTGTTTCTCCACCACAAATTATGCCATAGTACCCTACAAAAGTTTCCTTTTTGGTTTGAAGAAGTTGCGAGAGTCCAAATGACCCTTTCAGTGGCCTTTTGTGTTTATTGAGTTCATGGTACCCCAGGATAAGGTCTAGCAACCTGATAGGTGATTTCATGATGGACCTTGAACCTTACAGGTCTCTTGGTCTAGTTTAGGTGGTTTAAAAATCCTATGAATCCCCTTTCTTGATGAAGAAACCCTGAATAATCCCTTGCACCCACAGTTGATGGATTAACGGTCCTTTTCCCATTAAAGGTGATGATGTGCTCATTAATGTCTTGAGGAAGACTTAGAACCCTTGATAAATATCGTAATTTTTGTGTAGCCTTTGTTGGGGTCATGGAACATTTGGAGATGGTCATTATGCATGAGAAGGTATCAAACCCACATAAACGGCAGCATGGCGACCCTTAGACACTATATGAACATTGATGGTGCATTTAGAAACTATTTGGGTCTTGAAATCCATACATATGTTGGTTTATAATCCTATGGTTTTTGGATCCTTTGATATGATGGAATCATTGGTCATGATTCCCTCATCACTTGACGATGGATTCCTATGTGATAGGATTGAACTCAATGGAAAGTATCTTGTTTAAATATTATATGATATCTTTGAAAGAGTCCTTGAAACCCTTGCATGTGGTGCCTTTGGTTTTGAACCATGGTGATGTATGGTCCTATTTTTGGTCATATGGATACAGGGATGTAGATGGAGGTAAATCCCATGGACGTTCCTTGATATGTTGTAGAATAATTTGAAGAAGAACTCTTGTAGTTGGTGGTATGGTCTTTGGCGCCCTCATGTGTGGGGTGTTTATCATCTTGGACATATTAAACAATTTAATGGTATTAGACCAATAATTTGAAAATAAACCCATCATAGGGAATATTCCTTGTCAATCCATTTATGTTGATATGTGCAGAATATTCTAACTCCTTACAATTGAAGAGATATGAATTTTTGAAGTTGGTGTACTCCACCTTTTTTGGGGGCACTCTATATGCTAGTTAATTAAATCCAACATACAGAATGTTCAATATAAATTGTCAACACAGGGAAGTATTTTTATTGCAAGGATAATTTACACTATCTGGGCATAAACACTAAGTAGTTGATGTTGTTGAATGAACTATCCTATCTATTTGTTTAACCCAACTCTTCTCATGATTAATCTAATCTAAGTTACCTTCCTAAGAATGCTGAATTGTAATTTCCTTTCTACAACTTCAATCTAGAATGAATTATTCAAGAAATAAACATATGGACTTACTTTTGTAGAAAGTTAAATACTAATTACAAGGCCATATGAGGATCCATTATAACTAACTCAATTCCACTTAATCTAAGAATCAGAAATGCAGAAATTGAACTCAACAATTATAAATGTAAATGGATTGAATTAGCAAAACTCAAGAAAGACAACAATTGAAAGAAACTAAGGATGAGCTTGGTTATTACACCTATCATACAATTGCATAAAGGAAATTAATCTACATAGTTGACCGTCACACCACTATGTTGAAGCTTACAAGAAATGCAATTATTGATCATTCAAGTAAACACATAATGAATCATTAACGTTGCAGCTATTATAAAAGAATGTGTCTACTATAACATCCATGCCACATGACAAAAAACATAAACACCCAATTCAATCAACAATATCTATGGGAAGGCAGGCCCAGCCTTCGAACATAGATGCCAGAGACTAACACGAGTTAAAAAAAAGAGATCAAAAGAATCTTGGTCCGTGTATCAGACAATGGAATGAAAGTACACTCTCTGTCACAGCTTATACAATACGATCAATTATTTTCAAACCCTCGGCTCTGAGTAGTTCCTAATATTTATACATTAATATTCATAACTTCCACCCACTAATATCGGGCAGCCATGAAGATCTATGATCTTAGGGATTCCCTATTACAATCCATTGTTATAGTTGTAGGAAAAACAGAAGTAGGAATATAGGAAACATGTCACTCGATTCGATGATGAAGTAACAAAACCCCTTTAAGAGATACTCCATTAGTTGCAGCTACCCTTGATCATCGGCACGCTGCTGAGGCCGAGTCTGTCGTATTCGTGCATGTTGTAGCTTGCATGAGATGAGGAACTTTTACTGCATTTCACATGTAGATATGGATCAATGGTAACAGCTGGCAATGAATGTTCACTTATTTTGGAAACCACTCGGCCTACTACACCTGTATTCTTCATATCTTGAACTATCTTCATAAAATATCAATTTGTTCACATAATCCAAGAGTTAAATACCTCATTATAAGAATCATAAGTATTAATAAGATAAAACAATAAGTAATCATACCTATAAGGATTCAATGCTTAAATGAATGAAGAAAATATGTTTGGTGCATAAAATGGAGTAAGAAAAGGCAAAAAGGGTATATTGAGTGTGGTCAAAAAGGGGTCATTTTTGGGCCCAACATCTTCCCCCAACTATCTTGTTCCATGTCCCTATGCAACAACGTCCATTAGTCAGAATCTAAATCTAGAATTGTGCTCTATTCATGGAGAGAGGAAAAGTTATAAGGGATTTCAGGTGATCCCTATTCTTCTAGAAATCCATTATAGGAAACCCAATATCTCCGACATTGCTTCTCTTCTGCCTTTGTCAAAAATAAATATTCCCTATATGGTTTTGCTGGCCACCAAATAAGAGGAAATTTGAACTTGTGTCCCAACCAATTGGCTGCACACTTCCTTGTACAGTTCACATACCCCTCGACCCTTGAAAGAGCATGTTTAAAGTTCTTGAAACAGTAAGGGTCCCTATTCTGCAATGATAAAGGAGCAGCATTCCATATATGCTTACTGCCTTCTAAATCTGATTGTTACTGCATGGAAATTTGGCTGACAGAATTAGATATGACCCCCTCTTGAAGTTCAACCAGCTGTTGGGTCTTGATAGAATATGTAAGCCTTTTCTTCTACAGATCACATAGAAGGCGAGGGGATTGAGGCCCACTCTGAATCCAAATATTAGTGTTAGCCACATTATGAGAAAAGGCTTGGAAAGATCTCCCCCAATGCACATGATTGCTAAAAAAATATGAAAAATTCCTCAGCTAAACATGTCCTAGGTAAGGGGCAGGGTTCAAATGGTGGTCCAAGGGGAAAGCCATTTCATGTAAATAAAGTTCACAAAGAAGGTTCTTCTCAACGAAATTACTTTCCATAAATGTTTCCAGAAACTGGGTTAAGGTTTCCATTTCATAGGGTCTCCCTTCCTTTACTGCTTTCAATTTAAACCAAATAAATTGTTCAAACAAAAAACTAGGGTAAGACAGTGATGGCACTCTGGTGCTTAAAAATTATTGGGAAAGAGAATATAGTTGGTCCTTCCCCACTTGCATAGATTTGAACTTTTTTAGTTCCTTCAATTCTTTCTGTATTTCCTCCCACTGTAATTTTTGGAACATCAATTATTCTGTCCATTTTTCCCTCAATTCTATGATAGTCTTCTCATGATCAGTGAGGGGAATCATTCCTTCTTGGTACTTGTCCACCTGACTCTTCCATTTCTTCACTTCTATTTTTAAGAGTGAGAGATCTTTGATTATCCCCTAGATTCTCTCATCTCTTGCATTTTCTTCATCATTAGAGTCTAGATTGACAAAGTTCTGGGAAAAGTTAGTGAATACCTTGTCACCTGATGTTTCAGCTTGAACATTCTACACTGGGGGTGTAATAACTTCCCTCACTCTCAAATTTTCAGTAGTCTCTACCTGCATGGGTACTTCAGTAATTATTTCTGGGATTGTTGGTTCCTTTTTAACAACATCCTCTTTTTGAAGCTCCCCTTCAGCAACTTCATCCTGTGTGGGTACTTCTACCATTAATTCTGAGGGTGCTGGTTCTTTTGTGACAACAACCTTTTCCCGCAACTCTCCTTCAGCAAGTTCAGCAGTAAATTGTGAATACGTTGGTTCTCGTGTAACAAGTTATTCTTGAATTTCAATTTCCACATCTTTCTAAGTCCCATCTATAGCTACTTGGATTTCAGTTGTGGCTTCGACAGGTAGATGCAAGACTACTAGTTGTTGTGAATCAATTTCCTATTCCCCCATTTCGTCATGCTATTGGAATCGCTCCTGAGTTATTTCCATAACTCCTGAAAGACGAAATTGCTCCCCAAATACCTAAGTATCCCTATATTATTGTGATTGCATCTATTCATCTTCCCTAACTCCACATCAAGGATTATGTCCACCTTAGGATTAGTTGTTCTTGGTTGAAATGGAGTTTGAGCAAGGATTTCTGAGGATGTTGGTTATTGTGTATAAACATCTTGATTGACTTGAATATCTTCCTGTTGTTGGGACTCCTCCATTAGCTTTGTATCTTGAGATGGTTCTGGGGTCATAGTCAAGACTTCTAAAATTAGATCACGAATTACCTCAATATCTAGTTTACCTTCTTCTTCTTGAATAGTAGCTTCAACAAAAATTTATGAAGGTGTTGGTTCTTATGTGATAGCACCTTGATTGGCTTCAATATTCCCTTCATTAGGATGATCTCGCAATTCTGATTGTTGAGACTATAATTGCTCAGTTTCTTCCAATTATATTTCAGGGATCAGTCTTAGCTCTGGTTCATCTTCTTTCCTTAACTCTACATCAAGTGTTTCTTGTTCTTCTTCATCTTCTAGTGCAGGCTTTTGGGTCCCAAATGCATGCACTATGATTGTGTAACCTGATTGGCTAAAAATTTCCCCACATGAAGGACATACTACTTTATCCACTTCTTCATCCTCCCTGAAAGGAGATGATACTTCTAACTAGTTTGTAGCTTCTACCAATGTGTGCAGCCTTTTCTCTACCTGTCTTTTACATGCCTCCTTTTAGTTCTCCAATTCTTTCAGAATAAACTGAACTTCTTCCTTTAGTAGCCTATTTTCATACAAAATCCCCTCAATATGAGGTTCTTCTGCAACATATTTCTATGGAGCATTGTTTGTCCTAGGTCATAATATGGGAAATTCAATATTCGATTCAAACTTTGCCCATTTTACTCGTGCTGCTTCAGTTGGTATGACCGATCTCATTCTCCTTTTCCTCACTGGTCAAGTTGCTTGTATTTATTCTCTAGACCTTCTTCTCTTCCTTCAAGGTACAAGGGTTTCTAACCTTGAATTTTATGTAGAAGGAATATTTCATGTTTCAACATCTTCTCTTTCCTCTGCCATCTCTGTTTCTTCTTAAATTAAAGTTCCCCTCCATTCAGGAGAGGATTCGATGGTGAGGACCTCTGCATTCTCTTCTATCATCACGAGTCCCACAACTTCAGCTTCAACTTTCACAGCATCCAATGCTGCTCCAGCTTCATCTTTTACTACTGGAGCTCCCAAATTCTCTATCCCCTCCATAGGCTTTGCTACTACTACATCCTCTACCGATTCTTCCTCTTATTCTGATCCTGTCTCATCTTCCCCACCAATTGAATTGGAGGGACTTCGGTCCTCCTACTCTTCTTCCAATTGAACACCCAGCATAAGTGTAGGTGGCCTCACTTCCTCTTTGATTGGAACCTTAGGAAAAAGTACAGGTCCCTGGGCTACATGAAGTTGGCCAGTAAATTGTTCCCATGTTTTGTTTCTCTAAGATAAGGCCTTTAAGATTAATATTTTGATGAGGACGTGATGGGTAAGGGAAGAATATGGATGCTCAGCTGATCTAATAAATCCCGCCATATGATGTAGGTATTTAAATATAAAAAATGGAACATTAAGTATATTTATGTGGTGTATGTGAGACAACAATGGAAACTCAGAATAATAGACAATCTGGTACCTACCTCCATTGGTGATATAATTTTTGAGGAAGATGGCCACTTTATCCCATGGGCGAGGCAGTGACTATAATGTTATTCCCCACCCTGATGGATGCAATTGTTCACCTGCCACCAAAAATTCATGTACTACGGAGGTATTGGGAGTTATTCTCCCAAACCAAGATCTTCCTACCTGCGGGAGGCTAGCAAACTCATACACAATCACCTTAGAAATTCTATCCAAAAAACCCTGATCTCTGAGTGGGTTTTTGTAAGATTTAAAGAAAACTGCAGAGCCATTTCTTAATGAAAACCATTGAGAGGTCGAAAAAACTTGGTCCATCTCGTGGCTTCAAAGATTGAAAAAAATTTAGCATTCTTGTGCAATTCTTGTGTGTTTGGAAGTTCATGTCAAGCTTGGATGCCCATGTTATCCTTCTTCCTAAATTACGGTATCAGCTTAGCAAATTACAGGCCCCGACAATGGAGGTTGGAGTTGGCCAAATTTAGAAATTTAAGACAGTCATCAGAATAGAATCATTGACAAGATTTGGCCCCAAATTAGGAAAGGGAGGCAGTCGTAAAATAATCTTGAGTGGCTATTAGATCGTGGGAATTGATATTTAACAAAGCATGGGTGTATCGATGGGTATAAAAAAGGTGGGTATGATTAAATCTATCAAATCTACTTAATTCTTAATCATGTAAATAACCAGAATCATACCTCAATGATTATGAGATGAACCATGACTTCTCAAAATAATACAGCGTGTCAATGCGACCTTCAAATTTAAAAAACTTTGCACACATGCCGCCATGATCCTTCTCTTGGAAAACCAAAAAATGTCTTGTTGATCTTGACGGAATCATAATTAAAGCTATGAGGTGAATCAAAATCAGCAAATTTATGGGTGGCAAAAAGTTTGGAAAAATCTGAAGGAGTTGCACCCCAAATGTGGATAAATCTAGAGGAGTTGCAGCCACAAGCCATAGGAAAAATCATCCAAATTAGTGGAGTAGTAGCCGCTAGAAAGAGTAAAAGTGGGAAAAAATTTAACAGAGTCATAGCTACGTTGAACTGGAAAATTGTCGATATTTTCTATAGTTGCATCTATTAGAAACGGAAAAAGGGGAATATCTTATGGTGTTACAGCTACGACGGAATGGAAAAGTAGGCAAGGTCTTACAGTGTTGCAGCTACGACGGAATGGGAAAATAGGAAAGGCCTTATGGTGTTGCAGCTGTGGAAAGGGAAAAATAGGAAAGTTTTAATAGTGTTGTAGTTGTAGAATGGGGAAAATAGGTAAGGTTTAACGATGTTGTAGCTGCAACGAGATGGAAGAATAGGAAGCTTTTGCAGAGTTACAGCTGCGTAGAATGGTTTATCATTCAAATTTTCTTCTGTAAGGAGCTCTTTCAGAAATTGAAAATTGAAGTAGGAACTCATGGTCATCAGGCCCAGTTATGACCATCACTCCTTAAGTAAATTCTTGCATAGATTCTTCAAAAAAAACAATCAAGCCTAAAGGAAAATGAGAAAGGAAACAAATGTCAATTTATTTATGTACAAAAAATTTTGTGTGGAAATTGCAGTGACTTTCTAAATATTGGGAGGGGTATAGAAATATTCCTTCCCTTTCTCCAACTGGTGTCCCAGATTAGCTGTAATATATGAAAAAAATGCACCGGTCGAAATTGTCTTGTGATACTGTCACAGCCTGTCACCGTTAGTGAATAATGGTGCACGATTCTCATCAATGGTGACCAGGAAAACTGTACCATTGTCAAATACTCCATCTATCGGAGATGGAACCAACCATCTTGTGTGTATATTACCTTTAATGTCCCTTTTGAATCTTGAATCATATAATAACATCTAGCCTCCCTCATAGAAGATTCACTTCTTAATGAATCGATCGTGCCAATTGGATCTCTGTTGCTGAATTAATGTCGTATCTGTTGATATATTTGTAAATTTGGAATGTATTCATCAGTATATCTTATGTATTGTACCCCGATGTTTATTTCGGGATGTGTCTATAATGTATTTGATTCATGTCATGCGCTGATGTTCCTATCGGGAGGTTCTATAATGTAAACAAGTCATGTCAAGTCATTATGGGTAACCCTCCTATTGGTCAAGGGTTAAAGTCCCCGTAGTTTTGGGGCCCTAGGGTTATTAGACTATCCTAGAGAATTCGGCCCTATGTGAGTCATTATAAGTCGGGGAAATACTCCCCACCATTTTGTTAAGGATAACCCTCCTTTTTGGTCGAAGGAGGAAAAGTCCCCATAAGTTGTGGGGCACTAGGGTTATTAGACAATACTAGAGATGCTAGCTCTTAGTAAGTAATTGTTAAGTGAGGCTGACATGTTGGATTGGGTTTCAAGTGAACTAAAGAATATAAATAGAAATTTAACCTCTCTATTTATCACATGCACACTCACGCAATGGGGCGCATGAGTGAGAGAGAAGTTGCTAGGATCAGAGAGAGAGACTACTATTGTCGGGAGATCATCTTTATGTTTTTAGGTTTTACTTTTGGTGCTGATTCTATCTATGAGGAAGTTGCAGGGTTTTCTCCTTTATGGTTTCCTTGAGGAAAATTCTTTGTGTCTTTTGTCTCTTGTGTTTTATTGCTGTGCATGCTATTCTCTCAGTTAAATATCCTAAGATAAAAATCTAACATGGTATCAGAGATAACCTAAGAAGAAGACATTGTGCAGTTGTAGAATCTAGGTCTTCTTACTTTTTGGGTCTCTCTCCATAATCCATTAGCAAAAGTATGCTAGGCTGACTCTCCATTGAAAGGCGGATCTTTCTATCGAAGTAGAAGTCCATTCTGAGCATTTTCAATTTTTGGTGTGGGAAATTAGAGCTTCTTATAGAAGATGAATTTTTGAGTGATCCCAGCATAGGATTTCTCTCCTCATCAAAATTGAAGTTTAGAGACCTATTTCAAGACTTTTGGTTGGGTGAAACTCCAGGAAAACTCAAACCCTAAATACTAAAACTAATAAGTTTTGGTAAATTTGCTATATCCTGAGACTTGCAAAGGATCAAGATCTAAAACTTTTACAGGCCGAAGATAATATCCTGATTTACATTATATCCAAAATTCAGCCTCAGATTAACTATATTATGGGAGATATGATCCCTCCAAGTTAGGGTTCCAGCCTATTCCACGATTCATCCCTAAACAGGACACCTAGGGCGAATTGCTATATCTTGGGCTACAAAGGTCTAGATGAAATTTTTGAATATTTTGCAGAATTTCCATGGAATTTACTTTCTATTTTTCGATTTTCAGACCCAGAAGATCAAACAATGACATGTGGCAGTCCATACAACTTCACTCTTCTGAATAGTCTTGTAATAGGTCACCTTGGGAAAATGATAATAAGTACCAATTGGTGAAACCAATTCTGATGAAACCTATTGTGTTGGAATACTTACCTACAAGGCTACCTCAGTGAGAAGTTTCAGACATAGAGGAGCAATTATTTTGGAGATATCATAGAAACAGTATCAAGAATTTTGGTAGAAGAAATTGGAAAACTAGCACTTCCTATTTCAGGAGCTTCCCTCCACTGTTTTCAGAAAAGGAGTACATTGGGCTGCTTAACTTGAAGAGATATATATTTATATCCAATCAGATCTAAAAGATCGCAAGTTTTTAAAATTAGGGTTTCTTTGAAAAACCTTAGATTAGCAAGCTCCAGAACCAGGACAAACAGCTCAAATTGGTAAGATCTAATCTTTTGTTATTTTCATTTGAGGTTCTCATTTCAACGTGATCTATCACATCAGCTTGATGATAATCTTGGTGAATTTGACAAATTCCAAGCATGGAAGTATATGATCTCTCTAAATAAAATGAATTGGACACCTACATGAGTACAGAGGTTCCAGTTCCAGAGGGAGATGAGGCTCAAAGCCTTACACAAGAAGAAATTGGTCAAGGCCAAGAAGATCATTGTTGACTCAATCATGGATCAACTTGTACCACAACTGTCTTCCCTAAAGACAGCGAATATGTTTGATTCCTTAACCAAGCTATTTAAAGGTAAGAACATAAATCAAAATATGAATTTGAGAAAACATTTGAAGAATGAGACGATCCAGAATGTAGATACCATACAGTCATACTTTACGATGGTCTCTCAAATCAAAGAACAAATTGAAGTAGTAAAAGAAGAAGTGGAAAATATAGAAGTGGCGATAGCCACCTTAAATGGCCTCGTAGGATCATGGGATTCATTCATGCAAGGAATGTGTGCCAAAAGGAAGTGATTACTTTCAGTCAAATCTAGGAAGAAGAAGAAGCTCAACTCATAATAAGCGAAGAGAAGATGGGAGAAACTGAAGATCAAGCTCTCACCATCCAAAGAAGATCCCTCAAGTGATGAGGAATACGAAGGACTCAAATATTGAAGAACCTATTATCCATCTTATAATTTGGATGAGAAATGATGCTATGATGAATGAAGAAGATGATGAAGCTGAAGGCTCAAGAACGAGTCTACCCATGAAACAAATAAAGATAAGTATTCAATTGTCATTTCATGATATTGTTTTGTTATGCATTTGTTTATATTCAGTTGATGTATTATGCATGATAGAATGTTCGCATTAATGACAGCATACCACTTATATGCATGTGATGGGTAAGTAGCTCATGGTGCTATACAAATCTCCATTTCTACTTATCTAGAATGAAACCTCTTTGCTAACATATTGGATTAGTGCACAATCTCAATGTTGTCTTCGTACAGATGGAAGGCATCTATAAAATTTTATGTGAGATATGGATGAATGTTGTATTGGATAAAATAGTTGCATGATCATATATTTATGCATAATAATTTTCTAGTATGAATATTCCTTATGAAATGTTTCTAACCATACAAATTCATTTGACTTGTAGGAAAGATCGCATGCATAATCGCCTACAAGCAAAGAAGGATAAGACTTGCTCCGAAGAACAATTGACGATAGTTCCAGATGAAAAATAATATGACGAATGCAGCGACATCATTGATGCAGAACCTTTCAGCCATGAAGACATAACTAAGAAGAAAGGGAAGACCAATTCAAGAAGAATGATGTCTAGGATGTAGTGAAGGGAAGTTCATAGTTCCATCATGCAGTAGATGGAAACATTGTGGGATACAAGGAAATATTTGTAGTGTTAACACATATATTTAGCACAGGGATGAAAAAACCATGATGAAGGAGAAATAATAGTGGCTTGTCAAACTTTGGTTAAATGGTATAGTATAAGAGTATGATGAGGAGCGAGAACAATGAAGTTGTCAAAAGATCTAATGGTGTGAAGTGAAGAGTTGAAAACCAATGGCCTATACTATCTCCTCTCTACAAGGTGCAAGGAAGATAAAGTATGTCCTGGCATTTAATAGGATACACAGATCAACGGCTATTGATTCAGCTCGAAGAGATCCACGATCTGTGTAAACTCCGCCGTATGAAGTTGCATGTTTGTTAAAATAGTAGAGCGCAACGGAATCAAGTATATGCCACTCGATCTGACGACAGCAAGATAAAGTCATATCACATCAACGATCGTGGATAACTCCGGAGCCTAGACTTGCACAGTAGTTAAGACCCAAGTGCTTGGTGGAATCGAGTACATGTATTTTAATCCAATAGCGGAGAAATAAAGTCGATCACATCGATGGTTGGGGATAACTCCAGAGCGAAGAATTGCATGGTGGTTACGACTTGGATGCCCGGCGGAAAGAGGTACATGGCACTTGATCCAAAGGTGGAAGTTAAAGATGAATTAGATAAATGGTTTCAAGTTAAAGATGAATTAGATAAATGGTTTCAATTGAGTCCGGAGTGTGGAAGCGCATGGCAGATAAAGGCAGAGAGTGGTTGTGGAATATAAACAACTGTCCATGTGGTGAATTATGGCATACTCTAGATGCTAAAGTGGTTTCGTGCAAACCACCGAAGGAACGCTCCGGAGTGGGGCCTTATAGAAGGAGGTTGACTTGTCCCGTGGGTTCTTTGTTGGCTCCAGACGGGTGAAAATGACACACGGGTTCATCAACCTGCGACTATCATTTTCAAATACGCTGCTACAGTTAACAGGTAAGGCTTAAGCTCTCATAATTCATCCGTCGATTTTCTATTTATCAATTGAATTATGGACAAGAGGGAGGAATTACAGAGTGGTCATGTTATAGATGATAGAGAGGAGTATTTGGTCGACATAGATAGGGGTGTATGTGACCCCTTCCTATCTGTAGGAAGTGTGTCCGTTAGCAAAAAAAGATTGTGGTATTACCACTCACAGGGAAATGATATATTGAATTTATGTAAATCCTTTCTGTATTACTTCGCCCTCGAACAAACCCTCCATTTCCCAGAATTTGCAGAATGGTGTGCTATTAACTACTCCCCTTCTCAGAGAATTATCATGTGTCAATCCACATCCTGAATAATTTGTAAATTCAATGCTACAGTCATCCACGAGAACCTCAATTTGCCTGAAAATTACCCTGATAATCGTGAGTCAGTGAATGAGTCAACCCTTGCTGAATTTTACAAGAAATGTAAAACTGAAACCCGTTGCCAATTCCTGTCTAGTATTCTGAAAGATCGTCAATCTTTAGATGGCTTTTTCTTACCTTACCGTGTGCATATTTTTTAAAACGAAATCCAATTGGTAGTATATCTAGTCTGTCAAATATTGGGTCTTGATGATGATTGTCGCGTGGGTGAAGTCGTCCTTGGTTTTTTGTTGAGAATAAGTTCCTTACTCTCTGAATCTCATTCAATTCCTGTGTTTAGTCTAGATGAGTACCTAGCGGAATCAATCCATCTTCAATTAAGTGAGTTTACAAAGGTTCGGTTCTTTAGATTTCAGACCTACTTGTTCAACATACTGTTATGTTCCAATGTCAGTGAGCTGCAGTTTTTGAATACTATCTGTTCTTCTGATTTTCCCAAGCAAATAAACATGTTTGAATATGCCAATTCGATTATGTCAGAAGTGTATAAAATGTTGCTTGATGAAGAATTACCTCGTGTTTTGGACGAGATGAAATGTTTGATGCAGCCTTCACCCGAAGACTGAATTGGATATTGGTTCCTGCATAAAGACTCCACTGTGTTAAGAGTATATGGATTTACCGAGCAACCTTATAAGTTACCTGCATTCCTCACCCCGAGGATTTTTGCTCTAGAATTCATGAGACAAAGGTTTCAGTATGAAGAAGAACATTTTGGAGCTTTTAAAAAGTCTTCAAATATTAAATTCCCCCTGAAGGTCGGTTCTTTCATTTTCAAAAGTAAAGGTGCTTTAGTGTTCATAGAGAAATTGCCGGAGAATATGGATTTCCAAAAGGAACCAAAGATAAATTATGATCCCCACCATGTAATCTCCTTGAGGAAGCAGGCCAACAAGAACAAACCGTTTGATCACCAGTTTATTGAAGGTCTGGCTGAAACAGTCAATTTGTTGCAGTTTACCGAGGTTTCAAGGTCTAATGAAGATACATATACTGTACTTATCACAACATCCCAAACAACAGAGGATACTAGTATTGTGATTAAGAGAAGTCTGTCTGAAATCGAAAGTATGGAAATTGACGAAGATGGATCGCGTAAAAAGGAAAAGTTGTTTCAAGGTGGTGAAATTGTAAATGAAGAAATTTATGATGGTTTCGAAAAGGTTGCTCTAGTTCCAATGAAGGCTGTGCAAGTAAATCAGTTCTCTTTTAAAAGTGTGGATGGTTCAGAAGTAAGCCCGGTCTTTAAGTCAAAGGAGGAAATCAAATCCAGTTACATGGAGAAAAGAAAGCAGTCTTTGGAAGAGACAAGAAATTTGCTTCCACGAGTAAGAAATTTGTACAATCCAAAAAATTATCTGGTTTCTTCTAGAGATGTCAAAAGAAATACATTCAAGTTAGCCATGGTAAATGACAAAAAGATGTCAGAGATGGAGATCCGATTGGATAAGATCAGTATACCAAATAAGATACAACTTCATAAACAAACCAGTGATATCATTGATTCAGATTTGTTACAAGCTATGGTAAAGATAAATAAATTACAAATTTTGACAGATAAGTTAGAGATTCAACTGAAACATGAAAGAGTAAAAAATAAGGAAAATGCCATCCAGATCAAGAAGCTTCAAACATATATTGTCAGTTCAGATAACACCCAGGCAGTTAGGAGAATGCTAGAAGAAAAAGACAATGCTCTCCAAGTGTTGAAGAAAAAATTGGAAACCCCAGGTTCTGAGCATGTTCAGTCCTCTGAGTTATTGGCTCTGCAAGAAGAAAAAGACAAGATCCATCAAGAGATGATGAAGTATAAAGGGAGAGCTATTGAGTTACAAGAAGAAAAAGACAAGTGGGAGGCCAAATGAAATAAACTGTTATCTCAAATTTCCTTGATGAAAAAGGATCAAATTGATGAGAAGGAGATTATGGAGGAGTTAATGAGTCAGACTCCCACAGGTGAAGACTTGTCCATTGTGAATATCGAGAAGACATTGGATGATTTTTCTGCAGATGATCTATTGGTGCCTATGTCCCAGGTTAGTCTAAAAGATGAAGAAATCAAAGAGCTAAAGATAGAGAATGCAAAGATCAAGTATGAACTGGCCAAAATGAATGAAAGTAAAAACAAAATACTACAAGATAGAAACTAGTTGCAAAAGAAGTTCAATGAATTGAAGGAGAAAAGAATAGGTAAAGGTCCCCTGCAAGGAGCAAAACACATTATTTGGGACTTGTTATCTATAGAAATTACCAAATTCAGGCATTATCTGAATTTCATTGATGATCAAAACATTTTGATCAATTTGGCTCACCAAAGATTAAATCTTGTGAATGAACACATGGGAAAAAGACCTCTCACCACAGCTCAAAATTCGCTGAACTTTTTAAACTCACTGACATATCAGAAATTACATGATATGGGGATAAAATACAGGATATCCATAGTGCTGTGGGCTAAGAAATTTATCCACAAACATAATTTAATGAAGACGGTCCAGGAAAAAACTTATGAAATGGTTGCACAGGTCGATAACTTCAAGCAGGATTTCAAGGAGTTGTTCGAAGACGGCTTGCCTTCGTTTTGGGATGAGGAGGGATGGATATTTTCGCAGGAGAACTATCACAACTTACTAGTTCAGAATCGCATGGACCACTCTAAATTCGATGACTTGGAAAAGGGCCTAACAGGAAAAACTATTGTGGACAAATTGACAGAGGATTTCGAAATTTTACAGAAGTTCGCAATTATCAGAAGCAGATTGCCCAAGGTTTCATATGAAGCTTATATGGAGCTTGAATTGTCAATTCGGGAAATGATGGAAAGTGATACCCCGAGCATAGAACAATGGAAAGCTATGGAGAGATTCAGAAAGACCAAATACATCTTGCATACATAGAGACAAGTGTTATACAACAAGGAGTTGACTGGATGAAGGCATTTTACCAAGCTGATTTTTACTTTATGATTTGTTAGGATTGGAGCAGTAGTTTATTCCTAGAAGTTAGGGATTTAGTTACAAGACTCTAAATTAAGCTGATCATTAAGTTGTGAATCTTCTTGGAAGATCTATTATGTTTTGTATATATTGGCATATTTTTTATGAGATGTAGGTTGGAACCCATCGTGTTGTGGAATTATTTTGGAGAACATATCTATTTTTTAATAACAAAGGGAATGCATGAAGGTTTATCAGAGATTCCTGTGTCATTGATATTACGGTATGTGCTTCTTTCTTTATGTAATCGTATTTCCCCAGTGTAACACTTCATTTTGTTTCTTCTTCATATCTGAAATACAGCATTGGGTGATTAGAATTCATATGTTTATGCTCTAGTCAACATCTCAGATATTTTATACATTTTTTGCTAAAGTTGATATAGAATTCATCTTTGATGCTCTGTATTAATGGATTGTTTCCTCGTCTCTTCTGTTTCACCTGGATTAAATTGAACGACTGTGATGATGTGATTATCTTTCCTTTGATGAATCTCGTGTATATGTCTTTGTGATATCTTTATATGTATGTGACTCCATTCCCAATGGTTATGTGATTCTTTCAGCCATACATACAAATATTTAAATGTTGTTTTATATCTGGTCCTGTTAAATCTGTATTGAGAGATCCCTCTCTGGAAGAAAACACCAGTTTCTTTCTAAAGTGGTTTTGTTGTTACCTTGGAGTTTACCTTTTACAACCTGGGTACATTCTAAGTGCTAAAAAACTAGCGCTGTTGCCGGGGACGAAAGTGCATATCTACCCTGGGAGAACGACAAATTTTGAAGAAAGATTTCTGTGGGAAAATAGGAATTTAATTAGCATAAGAGGTTGTATATTTGCCCTGGCGACTCCATTGTGAAGCTTGTTCAAAACTTAAGGATTCATTCTGGCTTCGAGAAGACACAAGCGAGGTAACTCTGAAACCAAAGTCTTGAAAAGTTTTGAAGACCCAGAAAAGCTATTTAAAAGAAAAAATAAAGAAAAGATAGATTTTCCTTTGATTGGTGCATCATCATCTCGAGATTCTCATTTTGATCAAAAACGGGAAGTTAACGTTGGAAAAAATATGTTGAAAACCAAATCTGAGTCTGACCTTAAGGATACTGAGTTTAATCCTCGTAGGTTAGAATCTTACTTGTGAGATTCCCTTTGGAGAGATTTGCAACAAACCACAAAGGCTGACACATTTACCTCTCAAAGTACTCAGACCTCTCAAAGTACTCAAAGTTCTTCACTTCCTATGACCCCCCCCAGACCAATGGCCGCCATATTTGCTCCCTTGCGTCTGCCTGCTGTATTACATGATCTCCCTCAAAATTATTCTCAGAGAATTTCTTTATTTGATGGAGAGGGTGATATAACCGTGAAACAGCATGTTGCCAAGTTTGAAGATTTTATTGACTTAGAAGAAGTTGATTATCCTGATGTTAGAATGCGGTTATTTGCCCAAAGTTTGTCAGGAGAGGCAAAGAAGTGGTTTAAAGACTTACCAAATGGGTCTATAGTAAATTTTCAGGCCTTCCAAAATTCTTTCCTGGACAGGTGGGATGATAAACAGAATCCTGTGCAGCTTTTATCTCAGTATAATAGTCTCAAAAAAGGGGGTTTCGAATCTGTTCATGAATTTTCCAGCAGATTCATGAGGGATTACAACTCTATTTCGTAAGATATAAAACCTTCTCCTGCAGCTTCCAAACTACATTATGCTGGGGCCTTTGATAATGATTTTGCATTCTCATTGCGGGAGAGGAAATCGGCAACTCTTACTGCCATGTTTACTGATGCTCTAGAAGTGGAAGCTAACATGATGGCGAGTGGAAAAATGAAGCATAGGGATTTGGATAGGAGGAGAAAAGAAGAGAATTTTCCTTCTACTTCATCCTCTTCTGCTGATGCTAAATTTGAAATGACGTTGAAAACCATGGAAAAGTTGATGGATAGATTAACTATGGATACTAGGCCTTTCAAAAGAGAGCAAGGGGATCCCCAAATCAGGAATCCAAATTTTAGAAGACCAAATCCCCCTGTCCCTCCCCAAAATAGACAGAGAGACCAGAGAAATCCAAGAAACCAAGAAGAACAGCCCATCCGTCCACCTTTCCATAAAAATTATATTGCCAATGAAGAAGATCCCCCTGAAAATGAGATTCATCTGTTTGGAGAGCAGGATTCAGAGATATATCTTACTGAAGAGGAGCATAACATGTTTGAACAGGAGGGTGGAAATGAAGAAATTGAAAAGGAGAACGAGTTGTATCAAAGAGGATATTTACACGCTATGGATGATGTGCAGAGGAAAATTAGATTGAGGAACAAGGATGTCCTCATAAATAAAGGGAAGGCAAACCCAAATCAGCCTTCCTCTAGTTCTTTGAATGTAGAAAAAGGAAAAGAACTACAAAAAGAGCCTTTTGTAAATAAAGAGGTTGAAAAATGATGTACAAAGGGATAAAATAATAAAGAAGGCGACTCCGGTTGATGTGGAAAGGATTAGTGCTAGTTTTAATTTACAGAATGATATTTCAAAGCTAAAAATTTCTATTCCGTTTAATGAATTGTTGAGAAATACTGAATATAGGGATACCATCACAAAAATGGTCAAAAATCAAGAAGAATGGCAGTCTGACATTTTCGAACTGAATGATGATAATCCTGCTATTTCATTTGCATCGAAAGTTGAAAATATGGAAGGTGAAGAAGTTCCTCCTTTCTATTTAAGTCTAAGTGTGCATGATAAAGTGGTCCATAATGCTATGCTAGATTCAGGGGCATCGCATAATCTAATGCCCAAGGGAGTGGTAGAAAGTCTAGGATTGGAGGTCACAAGACCTTATAAAGATATGTACTCTTTTGATTCTAAAAGACTAAAATGCCTTGGATTAATTAAAGACATGGTGGTAACCCTAAACAAATTCCCTTCTAAAACTATAGTTATGGATGTGGTAGTGGCAGATATCCCACCAAAGTTCGGGGTACTGTTGTCAAGATCCTGGACTTCCAAATTGAAAGGCAGTTTGCAGATGGATATGTCGTATGCTACGATTCCTATTCAAGATGGGAACAAAAGACTATATAGTGAAAAGAGAACTCCATATGTAGTAAGCAGTCAAGACAAACCTGAAATTCATCACATTTATGCTGTTGATACTGATTTAGGGTCCTCCATTTTCTTCAATGATGATGTTCTGCATGATGTAGAGGAGGCTTTGCAGAAGAAGTCTGAAGAGAATAAGGGAAAGGAAGTGATAGAACAGGATGCTTTGGAAGCAAAACAAAAAAGAGAAGGCCAGTGGATTATGTACTTTGATGGTTCTGCTGCAAAAGTAGGCGCTGGAGCCGGTGTGTACATAATTTCACCTATTGAGGATTTCAAACCCTTGTCTTACAAGTTGACATTTGAATGTACAAACAATGTCGCAGAGTATGAAGCCCTATTGTTGAGATTGCATGATTTGAAAGAATTAGGAGCTCAAAAAATAAATATCTTAGGATATTCTGAGTTAGTGATTAACCAAATAAATGAAAGCTATCAGACCAGGCATCCTCGGATGAGGGATTATAGAAATGAAGTGTGGGATATGCTTGGTAACTTCTTTACGGAGCATACAATTCAGGTGATTCCTAGACATGAAAATTTGGTAGCTGATTCCTTAGCTGTGGCTGATGGGAAATTTGAAACCCCTGTTGCTGGTTAGAGAGAATACCAGGTGGAAATTGTGAATAGACCGTCTATTCCTGACAACTCTAAATATTGGCAGGTGTTCGAAGATGATATGCAGATCAAGAGATTCCTAGAACTCTCAGAAGAATTTGTAAATACCCTTATTGACACCGAGAATTACAATGATGAGAGTATTCAAGATGATGAAGAACTTTAGGAGGAAGGGAATAACACTAAAAAATTGAAAGGGACCTTAGGAGGTAAAGATATCATCCAGCTGAAAAACAATTTCATACCAAGAGGAATAATCCCTTTAGAAAATATTTTTGATCAAAATTATGTGGCCAAAAACCCAAAAGTGAAGCCTGTTGATGATGCAATCGAAGACAAGAATATTGGTACCAAAGAAAATCCTAAGATTGTAAAGTTGCCCAAAAAATTACCTGAAAAAGAAAAAGAAGAGTATGTGAAATTAATGAAAAAATATACAGATGTCTTTGCTTGGAGTTATGAGGATCTCAAAGAGTATGATACCTGTATCATACAACATACCATTCCTATAAAGCCTGGGGAGAGACCTTTTAAATAGAAGCGTAGAAGAATAAATCCTAAGCTGCTACCTATTATTGAGAAAAAAATCAAGAAGCTATTTGATGCCAAGATCATTGTAACACGGAGGTTTTCAAAATGGGTTGCAAACTTAGTTCCTGTCAGGAAAAAGAATGGAGAGATAAGATTGTGCATATATTTCCGCAATTTGAATAAGGTCTCTATGAAAGAAAATTATCCTCTACCTAAGATGGATCACATACTGCAGTAAGTGGTGGGAGCTGAGAGAATTTCAATGCTAGATGGTTTTTCCGGATATAATCATATCAAGGTATTACCTGAAGACCAAGAGAAAACTTCCTTCACTACACCTTGGGGCACCTTTATGTATGCAAAGATTCCTTTCGGTTTGATGAATGCTATGGACATCGCTTTTGCAGGGGAAATTGGAAATTTTGTAGTGATCTACATGGATGATATCACAGTCTACTCCATGTCTGACAGGGAGCATCTGCGTCATCTAGAAAAAGTGTTCATGAAATGTAGGAAGTTTGGTATATCATTGAATCCAAAGAAATCCAACTTTGCATTAGAAGAGGGAAAATTGTTGGGCCATATATTATCCAAAGATGGCATAAAGATTGATCCTGAGAGGGTGAGTGCCATTTTGAAAGTAGATGAACCAGAGAGCAAAAAGGAGATACAATCTTTCTTGGGGCAGGTGAATTTTCTAAGAAGGTTTGTGCCAAGTTTTGTTGAGATCCTAATGAACATCACCAATATGTTGGAAAAGGGGAATGAAATAAAATGGAATACTGAAGCTAGACAATCCTTTTGGGAAATCAAGAAGGCAATTTAAGAGGCTCCCGTATTAGTGAGCCCAGACTTTACTAAAGATTTCTTGATATTTTCATATGCTTCAGAATATACTATAGCAGCTGTTTTATTGCATAAAAACGATGAGAATATGGATCAGCCCATAGCATTCTTCAGCAAGATGTTGAGGGATGGTGAATTGAAATATGACATTATGGAGAAACAAGCCTATGCTTTAATTAAAGCATTGAAATATTTCAGAATATATATTTTACATTCACATATAATTGCCCATGTTCCATCTGCTGCAGTAAAAGGAATCCTGACTCAACCAGATCTAGAAGGCAGAAGAGAAAAATGGATTGCTACATTATTGGAGTATGATATTGAAATAAAGCCTACCAAATTTATTAAAGGACAAGGATTAGCTAAGATGATGGCTAATTCTAATTGTGAATCCTTGCAAATTAATTTTATTTCTCATCAAGCTAATCACTTGGATACGGAGGTAGAAGTAATGGTTGATTTTGTGACATCTCCATGGTATTCTGATATTGTATATGTCCTTCGTAATTTACAAGCACCAGAAGGATAAAGTAAATCAAGAGCGAGATCTGTAAAGTTAAAATTTGCTAAATTCTGTATGATAAATCGGTATCTTTATTGGAAAGACCTTGGAGGAGTGTTGCTGAATTGTCGTTTGGAAGATGAAGCTCAGTAGATTTCCAAAGAATTTCATCAGGGAGACTGTGGCAGACATCATTCTTGGAAAGTGACTGCGAACAAAATCCTAAGGGCCGGTTATTATTGGCCTACATTATTTTCATATGTGTATAAAGAAATCAGTAAATGTCATCAATGCCAAATTTTTGATGGTAAGAGAAAAGTATTGACTCTCCGTTTGAATCCAATAACAGTTGAAGCTCCTTTCCAGCAGTGGGGTTTGGATTTTATTGGTGAAATAAACCCCAATTCATTAGGTGAGCACAAGTGGATTTTGACAGCCAAAGACTATTTTACTAAATGGATAGAAGCAATTCCTACCAGGAGAGCCACTGAAAATGTGATCATCGATTTTCTTGAAGAAAACATATTGGCTCGATTTGGGTGTCCAAAAAGGATAGTAACAGACAATGCAGCTGCTTTCAAATCCAAGAAAATGATTAATTTTTATCATAAGTATCACATAAGTCTCAATCATTCAACTGCCTATTATCCTCAAGGAAATGGGTTAGCTGAATCTTCAAATAAGAGCCTAGTGAGGATCATCAAGAAGCTGTTGGAGGATAATAATAGGTCCTAGCACACCAAGATAAAATATGCTCTATGGGCCGACAGGATTAGCGCTAAAATGGAAATCGGCATGTCTCCTTTCTAGCTAGTGTATGGGGCTGAAGTGGTTTTTCCAACGTCATTAGGGGTTCTATTTAGGAGATATTTCCAAGATCAGCAAGAAGAACCAAATCACATACAGAGAAGGATAAATCAGATCATCGAACTAGAAGAATGGAGAAATAAATCTTATGACAAAGTGCAGTCTCATCAGGAAAAAATGAAAAATACTTTTGACAGAAGAATCAAGGAAGAACAGTTTCAAATTGATGACCTGGTTTTGAAGTAGGATGCTCCTAATGAAGATAAGCATGGAAAATTTGATCCTATGTGGGTAGGACCTTACGTTGTTGCGGGATACAGAGGGAAAAACATATTTTTTCTAGAATATACAAATGGGGTTCTTCTGGAGAGCAACCCTGTAAATGGAAGGTATCTGAAGCACTACCTATCCTGAGGAGGAAGGTAAAGTTTGTATTATAGACTGTAAATACTTATTTTTTCTTTACAAATCAATATGAGTGGTAATCCGAGTGTATTTGAAGTTTGTAGTGAAATCCCTAAGATTCAGGAAGCATACCATTCCTTTTCTAAAAATATATAAAATGATATATTTACAAAAAGCAAACGATGAGTTTTCTAGGAGTTATTATAAAAAAATCAAAAGAAGGAACCTACTCAATGAGTTCTTTGATACCTCACAGGGAGGATATCATCCCCAGATGGAGCCAGTTGTTAACACATATATTTAGCACAGGGATGAAAAAACCATGATGAAGGAGAAATAATAGTGGCTTGTCAAACTTTGGTTAAATGGTATAGTATAAGAGTATGATGAGGAGTGAGAACGATGAAGTTGTCAAAAGATCTAATGGTGCGAAGTGAAGAGATGAAAATCAATGGCATATACTATCTCCGCTCTCTAAGAGTTGCGAGGAAGATAAAGTATGTCCAGGCATTTAATAGGATACATAGATCAACATCTATTGATTCAGCTCAAAGAGATCCACGATCCGTGTAAACTCCACCCTATGAAGTTGCATATTTGTTAAAATAGTAGAGCGCAGCGGACTCAAGTATATGCCACTCGATTTGACGGCGGCAAGATAAAGGGATATCACATCAACGATCGTGGATAACTCCAGAGCCTAGACTTGCATGGTAGTTAATACCCAAGAACTTGGTGGAATCGAGTATGTGTCTTTTGATCCAACAGTGGAGAAATAAAGTCGATCACATCAACGGTTGGGGATAACTTCGGAGCGAAGACTTGCATGGTGGTTACGACTTGGATGCCCGGCGGAAAGAGGTACGTGGCGCTTGATCCAAAGGTGGAAGTTAAAGATGAATTAGATCAACGATTTCAATTGAGTCCAGAGTGTGGAAGCACACGGCAGATAAAGGCAGAGAGTGGTCGTGGAATATAAACCGCTGTCCACGTGGCGAATTATGGCATACACCAGATTCTAAAGTGGTTTCGTGCCAAATGTCGAAGGAACGCTCCAGAGTGGGGCCTTATAAAAGGAGGTTGACTTGTCTCGTGGGTGCTTTGTTGGCTCCGGACGGGTGAAAAAGACATGCGAGTTTGTCAACCTGCGACTATCATTTTCAAATACGCCGCTACAGTTAACAGGTAAGGCTTAAGCTCTCCTAATTCATCCGTCGATTTGATATTTATCAATTGAATTATGGACAAGAAGGAGGAATTATAGAGTGGTCATGTTATAGATGATAGAGAGGAGTATTTGGTCGACAGAGACAAGGGCATATGTGACCCCTTCCTATCTGTAGGAAGCGTGTTTGTTAGTAAAGATAGATTGTGGTATTACCACTCACAGGGAAATGATATATTGAATGTATGTAAATCCTTTCTGTATTACTTCACCCTCGAACAAAGCCTCCATTTCCTGGAATTTGCAGAATGGTGTGCTGTTAACTACTCCCCTTCTCAGAGAATTATCATGAGTCAATCCACATCCCTCAATCTGCCTGAAAATTACCTTGATAATCGTGAGTTAGTGAATGAGTCAACCCTTGCTGAATTTTACAAGAAACATGAAACTGAAACCTGTTTCCAATTCCTATCTAGTATTCTAGAAGATCGTCAATATTTAGATGGTTTTTTCTTACCTTACCCTGTGCATATTTTTAAAAATGAAGTCCAATTGGTAGTATCTCTAGTCTGTCAAATATTGGGTCTTGACGATGATTGTTGTGTGAGCGAAGTCGTCCTTGGTTTTTTGTTGAGAATAAGTTCCTTAGGCTCTGAATCTCAGTCAATTCCTATGTTTAGTCTAGATGAGTACCTGGCTGAATCAATCCATATTCAGTTAAGTGAGTTTACAAAGGTTCGGTTCTTTAGATTTCAGACCTACTTGTTCAACATACTGTTATGTTCCAATGTCACTGAGCTGTAGTTTTTGAATACTATCTGTTCTTCTGATTTTCCCAAGCAAATCAACATGTTCGAATATGCCAATTCGATTATGTCGGAAGTATATAAAATGTTGTTTGATGAAGAATTGCCTCATGTTTTGGACGAGATGAAATTTTTGATGCAGCCTTCACCCAAAGATCGAATTGGACATTGGTTCCTGCATAAAGACTCCATTGTGTTAAGAGTATATGGATTTACCGAGCAACCTTATAAGTTACATGGATTCCTCACCCAAAGGATTTTTGCTTTAGAATTCATGAGACAAAGGTTGCAGTCTGAAGAAGAACATTTTGGATCTTTTAAAAAGTCTTCAAATATTAAATTCCCCCTGAAGGTCGGTTCTTTCATTTTTAAAAGTAAAGGTGCTTTAGTGTTCATAGAGAAATTGCTGGAGAATATGGATTTCCAAAAGGAACCAAAGATAAATTATGATCCCCACCATGTAATCTCCTTGAGGAAGCAGGCCAACAAGAACAAACCGTTTGATCACCAGTTTATTGAAGGTCTGGCTGAAACAGTCAATTTGTTGCAGTTTACCGAGGTTTCAAGGTCTAATGAAGATACACATACTGTACCTGTCACAGCATCCCAAACAACAGAGGATACTAGTATTGTGATTAAGAGAAGTCTGTCTGAAATCAAAAGTATGGAAATTGACGAATATGAATCGCATAAAAAGGCAAAGTTGTTTCAAGGTGGTGAAATTGTAAATGAAGAAATTTCTGATGGTTTCAAAAATGTTGCTCTAGTTCCAATGAAGGTTGTGCAAGTAAATCAGTTCTCTTTTAAAAGTGTGGATGGTTCAGAATTAAGCCCAGTCTTTAAGTCAAAGGAGGAACTCAAAGCCAGTTACATGGAGAAAAGAAAGCAGTCTCTGGAAGAGACGAGAAATTTGATTCCACGAGTAAGAAATTTGTACAGTCCAAAAACTTCTCTGGTTTGTGCTAGAGATGTCGAAAGAAATACATTCAAGTTAGACATGGTAAATGACAAAAAGATGTCAGAGATGAAGATCCGGTTGGATAAGATCAGTATACCGGATAAGATACAACTTCATAAACAAACCAGTGATATCATTTATTCATATTTGTTACAAGCTATGGTAGAGATAAATAAATTACAAATTTTGAGAGATAAGTTAGAGATTCAACTAAAAACATGAAAGAGTCGAAAATAAGGCAAATGCCATCCAGATCAAGAAGCTTCAAATAGATATTTTCAATTCAGATAACACCCAGGTAGTCAGGAGAATGCTAGAAGAAAAAGACAATGCTCTCCAAGTGTTGAGGAAAAAATTGAAATTCCCAAGTTCTAAGCATGTTCAGTCCTCTGATTTATTGGCTCTGCAAGAAGAAAAATACAAGATCCATCAAGAGATGATGGAGTATAAAGGGAGAGCTGTTGAGTTACAGGAAGAAAAATACAAGTGGAAGGCCGAACGAAATGAACTGTTATCTCAAATTTCCTTGATGAAAAAGGATCAAATTGATGAGAAGGAGATTATGGAGGAGTTAATGAGTCAGACTCCCACAGGTGGAGACTTGTCCATTGTGAATATCGAGAAGCCATTGGATGATTTTTCTGCGGATGATCTGTTGGTTCCTATGTCCCAGGTTAGTCTAAAAGATGAAGAAATCAAAGGGCTAAAGACAGAGGATGCAAAGATCAAGACTGAACTGGCCAAAATGAATGAAAGTAAAAACAAAATACTACAAGATAGAAACCAGTTGCAAAAGAAGTTCAATGAATTGAAGGAGAAAAGCATAGGTAAAGGTCCACTGCAAGGAGAAAAACACATTATTTGGGACACGTTATCTATAGAAATTACCAAATTCAGTCATTATCTGAATTTCATTGATGATCATAATATTTTGATCAATTTGGCCCACCAAAGATTAAAGCTAGTGAATGAACACATGGGAAAAAGACCACTCACCACAGTTCAAAATGTGCTGAACTTTTTAAACTCATTGACATATTAGAAATTACATGATATGGGGATAAAAGACGGGATATCCATAGTGCTGTGGGCTATGAAATTTATCCAGAAACATCATTTAATGAAGACATTCCAGGACAGAACTGATGAACTGGTTGCACATGTCGATAACTTCAAGCAGGATTTCAAGGAGCTATTTGAAGAAGGCTTGCCTTCCTTTTCGGATGAGGAGGGACGGATGTTTTCGCAAGAGCACTATCACAGCTTACTAGTTCAGAATCGCATGGACCACTCTAAATTTGATGACTTGGAAAAGGGCCCAACAGGAAAAACTATTGTGGACAAATTGAAAGAGGATTTTGAAATTTTACAGAAGTTCGCAATTATCAGAAGCAAATTGCCGAAGGTGTCATATGAAGCTTACATGGATCTTGAAGTGTCCATTCGGGAAATCATGGAATGTGATACCCCAAGTGTAGAACAATGGAAAGCTATGGAGAGATTCGGAAAGACCAAATACATCTTGCATGCATAGAGACAGGTGTTATACAACAAGGAGCTGACTGGATGAAGACATGGAGCTGATCAGAGGAAGGCATTTTACCAAGCTGATTTTTACTTTATGATCTATTAGAATTGGAGCAGTAATTTATTCATAGAAGTTAGGGATTTAGTTACAAGACTCTAAATTAAGCTGATCATTCAATTGTGAATCTTCTTGGAAGATCTATTATTTTTTGTATATATTGGCATCTTTTTTATGAGATGTAGGTTGGAACCCATCGTGTTGTGGAATGATTTTGGAGAACATATCTATTTTTGAATAACAAAGGGAATGCATGAAGGTTTATCTGAGATTCATGTGTCATTGATATGACAGTCTGTGCTTCTTTCTTTATGTGATCGTATTTCCCCAGTGTAACACTTCATTTTGTTTGTTCTTCATATCTGAAATACAGCGTTGGGTGATTAGAATTCATATGTTTATGCTCTAGTCATGATTTCAGATATTTTATACATTTTCTACTAAAGTTGATATAGAATTCATCTTTGATGCTCTGTATTAATGGACTGTTTCCTCGTCTCTTATGTTTCACCTGGATTAAATTGAACGATTGTGATGATGTGATTATCTTTCCTTTGATGAATCTCGTGTATATGTCTTTGTGATATCTTTATATGTATGTGAATCCATGCCCAATGGTTATGTGATTGTTTCAACCATACATACAAATATTTAAATGTTGTTTTATATCTGGTCCTGTTAAATCTGTATTGAGAGATCCCTCTCTGGAAGAAAACACCAGTTTCTTTCTAAAGTGGTTTTTTTTTTACCTTGGAGTTTACCTTTTACAACCTGGGTACATTCTGAGTGCTAACACGTAGCATGAGGCTTCTCACAAAAACAAGGCATAGACTACGAAGAGACATTTGTAGCTAGTGGGAGTTGAGACACATGATAGGCAGAATCAGGTGTGCAAATGAAAGAAGGAGTTGTATGAGCTCAGAAGACACCCATGAGAAACACATACATGTTGAGCTTGATGAGGATCTGAACCTTTGCTACAAGGTTGATAAAGGATGACAAGCTCATAGATGGATGCAAGAACGCTTTCAAAGATAGAGGATGTTGGTATCCAGTGAGCCTAGATGGATACATAGAATATTAGTAGCAGAAGAAGCTACTCATCACTCTAGTACAAAATGTTTCAGTGCATAGAGTACGGAAGATAGAGGGAGTATGATGCTTCAAAGGCAGTGACTGTAGAAGATCCTGAGGTTCGACATTGTATGACAAGATGGATAGATTACTGATGACTCTTGGCTTTATTGAGAGTGTTAACACTCTGTTAAATTTTAGGCATAAACAATACTCATGTCCTTTGGCCCCATAGAGAAGTGTTGAGAAGGAAGGTTAGTATTCACAGAGAGAGCTAATGGCACACAGAAGATAGTGCTCAGCCTTGGGGTAAGCCTTCATGGTGAACATCGAAATCCAACGAGATAGTCTGTGGATTGGGGAAGTGAGGCTAAGAAAAAAGCATTGGGTGCACTAGAGTCGTTAAAGGGGAGTCATGATCGAAGGCTGAGGTTGACCAGATAGCAGATCAACATCGTCAAACCATTCCGCATGGTGAACATGTCTGACCCAAGCCTCCTTTTCAGATTTTCAAAATATTTTAAAGAACAGATCCTTCCAACGGTCGAGATTGAGACTGAAGAAGATCTGTGGCTGAGAATGATTTTGCATACCAAACTAGTGAGGAAGAAAGCAACAATTTTGGATTGCAAAAAGTGGTACGAGCCATTTTGCTCAATAGTGCATATGAGAACAGAGGGAGATTGATGGTTATAGTTCATTTCGCCATCTCGAGTAGCATGGAGGAAAACAGAAATTTACTTCATGAAGAATGGTGGGGTCCATCTGAATCGACGATTGTAAAGGAAGTCAGTCCCGATCGATGGCTGGGATGCACATGCACGAGGTAAGGAAATAAATGGAATGAAGAACCCCAGATATCTACATTTTAGGTCATGAAGAGTAAAATATACAGTGCAAACCACCTAAGAAATGCACGAAGGTTGTGATTGGGTGAAAAGCTATAAAGAGGCCCACACAAAGTTGCAAAGAATTGTCCTTTCTGAAACCACGAAGCCGGGGAATATCCAACCACATCCAAAGCGCTAGCCAGGACCTACCAGGAGACTATGCTAGAAAAAAAGCTAAGCCCTTGATACCCCCTCAGTGTTATTTGAAAATGGACGAAACAGAAGTGGTAGGAGTGAGAGATGATGTAGATCCTGACACCATAGGTTGGAGGATAGAAGAGAGCCTGTTAGGTGAAAATGTTGAGATTTTTGATACCATCCTAGTGTGAGAAGCTGTTGAAATTGCCAGAGGTAAATTGGAAGCTCTTAAGAACTAAGGTAGAGATAGTTGCAGTGTTTTTAAATCTTTCTTCCACTTCTTCTCTATCGACCAAACCCCCCATTGCCTTGAATTTGTCGAATGTTGTGCACATAATTTCTCTATCAACGAAGGTGTTATTATGAATAAGTGTAAGTCTAAAATCCTTTTCCCAATTCAATATTTTTTCATCCGCAAAACCCTGAATATCCCAGATGAATTCACCCATCTATCCCAAAACTACTGAGAATAAGACATTGTACAGTGTTTTAGAGAGTCCACTGACGAAAGTAAAGAAACCTTCCTGAAGGCCTCTTCTTAACCCAACGGATAACCCATCGACCGATCTTACCCTATTGACCTCAGCCAGTTTAACAAAGAAAATCAATGGTTTATATCCATGGCCAGTCAATTCCTAGGTCTAGATACCGACAAGTATGTCCGAGAGTCATTATTGGGTCTTTTGTTCATCTTAAAGACTTGTCCGACTGAACCTCAATTGCCTGGACAATCTGGTCAGTCTTGTTTCCTTAAATTTGATGAGTTCCTGGATGAGAACATCCATTCTGAGTTAGCGAAATTCCATGACACTAGAATGTTCAGATTCCAGTCCCTTTTGCTAAGAATGTTGATAACCTACAATGACGAGGACCTACAACTACCAAAATTGGAAATCACTGTTGATATGGCCATGGATTACTGTAAATTCATGAACCAGTTAATGGCCGAAATATATGAACTCTTCTTTTAGGAAAGGCCACCTAGGGTGTTTCCTAAGATGAGCCAAATGCTGCAACTGTCAAATAGAAAGAATATAGGGGATTGGTTCCTCAAACAAATTGGAACGACCATAAGGTTGTATGGATTTGTACATCCACGCTACGTCCTACCATATTTTCTAACCACCAAGATTTTATGCCTGGAATTAATCCGGTAGAAATTCATTGTCGAAGAAGAACACTTCTTCAACTTTAAGAAAATTTCAAGTTTCATTTTTCCATGGGAATTAAAACCATACACAGTTAGAAGGAGGGCTAATTTTCCCCTGGACACCAACTTCCTTAGAGGCATGGAGTTTTCCCCAGGATAAGAAATAAACTATGATCCTCACCAAGTGATTTGCAAAAGAAGGAAAGCTCACAAATGCAGGCTATTTATGTGTCATTCACACTTAGAGTCTGTTATTTCCTTTCTTATGTGAATGATTTTCAGTTTATCTCTCCCATTTTGTTTTCTTTCATATCTAAAACTTAGGGTATAACAGTTTGGAATTCATACTTGCTATGCTTTATCTATTGTTTCAGGTATTCACCAAATTTTTCTTCTAAAGTTGATACATAATTCATTTTTACAATGCTCTGTGTTAATGGTCTGTTCATGTTCCTCTTTTCCACTAGACAATTTAAATCGACTGTGATCGTGTGGCTATATTGCCCCTGTGTTGGAATCACTTGCATAATCTTTGTTTATTTATGTTATATATCTTGACTCCATCACCTAATGGTTCTGTATTTTGTTTCAACAAATTTTACAAATAGTTTATAGTTTCACTTGTATATTTGGAATTGTTAACTTTGGTGAGAGATCCCTCTTGGAAAAGCAGAAGGCTAGTTCTCTCTTCAAAAGTGGTTATGCTATTACCTAGGAGCGAGCCTTCTGCAACCTTTGGATCGATTCCAATGCTAACAAACTGGCGTCATTACCAGGGACGAGATTGAATATCATCCCTAGGAGGAACGACAAAGATTCAGAGGATAAAGAGTCTCTGTGGGTAAACAGAGATTCATACATGTGAAAAAGGTTGTACCATTTTCCATGGTGAATCCAATAAAATATTTTGGAAGGTGACTCCACTGAGGAGACTGACGAACGGAAAGAAAGAGATTTCTAGGGGAAAACAAAAATTTATGAATTCACTAGAAGGTTGTACGGTTTTCCTGGTAACTACACACCTACTTCAACCAGTACCACACTAGATATCCTGGCTTCAAAAAACATCGACACAAGAGGTAACTTTGATACTGAAACTTTACTTAGTGTGGATAATCTCGAAAGAATACTTAGGAATAGAAATAAAGAGAAATTGGATTCTCTGTTGTTTGATACTTCATCATCTCAAGCTTTGTACAGCTTGGATGAACACAAGTGGGGGGGTGGGGCTAAAATACTACTGACCAAGTCTAAATCTGAATCTGACCTAAGAAACGGTGGGGTTGACCCTAATACACTGCAATCATATATTCTTGGTTCTTTGTGGATGAACCTAGAAACCCCACCAAAAGCTGACAAGATAGCCCCTATCTTTCAGAACACCCAGTTGCCCAACCCCCTGTCTGTTGCTAACCGACTTGCCCCGATGGCTACTGCTAGATTTTCCTCGTTAGCCCTACCTTTGGTTTTACACGACCTGCCTATGAATTATCCCCAAAGAATTGCACTCTATGACGAGGAGGGGAATGTCTCAGCAAGATACCCCGTGGATAAGTTCAACGAATTCATCGACCTAGAAGAGGTGGATGATGAAGATGTCAAAATGCGGTTGTTCACTTAGAGTTTGTCTGTGGAAGCCAAGAAATGGTACAAATATTTTCCATGTAGGTCTATCCACAACTTTTCTGGCTTTCAAACCATATTCCTAGAAAGGTGGGATCATAAACAAAGCCCATTATAGGTCTTGTCTCAATACAACAATCTCAAAAAAGGAGGTTTGGAATCAGTCCATGAGTTTTCCAGCATATTCATGCGGGTCTATAACTCGATACCTGTCGATATCAAGCCTTTACTTGGGGAAGCTAAACTTCATTACACTGATTCCTTTGAAAATGATTTTGCTCTATTATTGAGAGAAATAAATTCAAACATCCTTCCAGCCATGTTCACTGACACCCTAGAAGTAGATGCCAATATGATGGCATGTGGGAAAATTAAACCAAGGGCAGAGATCGACAGAAGGAAAGGTAGAGAAGAGACACACCCCTCTATTTCTGTCTCTTCATCCAGTGATATAAAATTTGAGATGATGCTCAAAACTATGGAAAAATTGATGGACAGGATAATGGTAGAGACCAAGCTGGTGAATTGGGAGTAGAATGAACCTTAGATAAGGAATCCCAATTTTAGGAGGCAGTTCCCTCCCTTGCTCCAACCAAATAGACCAAGGGCTGTGAGGAATCCGAGAAACCAAGAAGAGCAGCCAATCAGGCCTCCTTTCCATGAAAACTATGTGGCTTCCTCCTATTCACCAAAGTTTTCTTCTAAAGTTGATACAGAATTCATTTTTACAATGCTTTGTGTTAATGGTCTGTTCATGTTCCTCTTTTCCACCAGACAATTATAAATCGACTATGATCGAGTGGCTATCTTTCTCCTATGTTGGAATCGTTTGCATAATATTTGTTTATTTCTGTTATATATCTTGACTCCATTGCCCAACAGGGATGATTTTAAGGAACCATACTTATTTAAAAGTGTATAAATGTTGGCGAATATTACCAATTCTTAAAATTCCAACTATAAAATGATTGGCGATATNATAAAATAATTTGGCAATTTTTAGGGTGAAAAAATTTTACCCCATCAAAATTGGGTGAAATAGGGCTTGAAAAAATGCAAAATGGCGAATCTTTTTTGGGAGAAAAACATGGAAAAATAGCCCACTGGGCTAAAATTCGCCCCTAAAAGTATCCCTGTTGCCCAACGGTTCTGTATTTTGTTTCAACCAATTCTACAAATAGTTTATAGTTTCACTTGTATATTTGGCATTGTTAAAATTTGGTGAGAGATCCCTCTCGGAAGAGCAGAAGGCCAGTTCTCTCTTCAAAAGTGGTTTTGCTATTAACTGGGAGCGAGCCTTCCGCAACCTTTGGCTCAATTTTAGTGCTAACAAACTGGCACCGTTGTTAGGGATGAGATTGAAGATCATCCCTTGGAAGACCGACAAAGATTCAGATGATAAAGAGTCTCTATGGGAAAACAGAGATTCATACATGTGAAGAAGGTTGTATCATTTTCCCTGGCGACTCCACTAAAAGATTTTGGAAGGTGACTCCACTAAGGAGATTGGAGACCGAAAAGAAAGAGATTTCTGGGGGAAAAAATAAATTTTTATATTCACTAGAAGGTTGTACGTTTGTCATGGATTCTCCACATTTGCTTCGACCAGTACCACACTAGATATCCTGGCTTCTAGGAAGATCCACACAAGAGGCAACTCTGATACCGAAACTTTACTCAGTGTGGATAATCCCGAAAGAATACTTAGGAATATAAATAAAGAGAAATTGGATTCTTCGTTGTTTGATACTTCATCATCTCAAGATTTGTATGGTTTAGTTGAATGCGAGTGGGGGGTTGGGGCTGAAAGACCACTGACCAAGTCTAAATCTCAATCTGATCTAAGAAAAGCTAGGGTTGACTCTAATAGGCTGCAATCCTATATGCTTGATTCTTTGTGGATGAACCTATAAACCCCACCAAAAGCTGAAGAGATATCCCCTATCTTTCAGAAGACCTAGTCGCCCATCCCCCTGTCTGTTCCTAACTGACTTGCCCCGATGGCTACTACTAGATTTGCACCATTATCCCTACCTTTCATTCTACACGACCTCCCTATGAATTATTCCCAAAGAATTGGACTCTATGACGTGGAGGGGAATGTCTCAGTAAGACACCATGTGGATAAGTTCGATGAATTCGTCAAACTGGAAGAGGTAGATGATGAAGATGTCAAAATGCAGCTATTCACTCAACATTTATCTGAGGAATCCAAGAAATGGTACAAATTTTTTCCACCTAGGTCTATTTGCAGCTTCACTAGCTTTCAAAGCACATTCCTAGAAAGGTGGGATGATAAACAAATCCCATTACAGGTCTTGTCTCAATACAACAATCTCAAGAAAGGAGGTTTTGAATCAGTCCATGAGTTTTCTAGAAGATTCATGTGGGTCTACAACTCAATACCTACCAATATCAAACCTTCTCCTGGGGTGTCTAAAATTCATTACATTGATGCCTTTGACAATTATTTTTCTCTATTGTTGAGAGAAAGAAAATCAAACACCCTTCTATCCATGTTCACTGATTCCCTAGAAGTAGAGGCCAATATGATGGCATGTGGGAAAATTAAACCAAGGGTAGAGATAGACAGGTGGAAAGGTAGAGAAGAGACACAAATCCCTCTATTTCCACCTCTTCATCCAGTGATATAAAATTTAAGATGATGCTCAAAACTATGGAAAATTTGATGGACAGGATAACAATAGAGGCCAAGTCAGCGAATCAAGAGCAGAACGAACCTCAGATAAGGAATCCAAATTTTAGGAGGCAGGTCCCTCTCCCGCTCAAACCAAATAGACCAAGGGATGCGAGGAATCTTAGAAACCAAGAAGAGCAGCCAATCAAGCCTCCTTTCCTTGAAAACTATGTGGCTGCTGAAGATGAAGCTGAATCCACTGAAGATCGTACCCATCATTTCGGTGATTTCGACTCTAAGATATAATTGATTGAAGAGGAACATGATATGTTCACTCAGGTGGATGACAAGACCTTGACTAGGGAATTGGAGCAATATCATAAAGGGTATATGCATGCTATAGACAATGTCAGGAATATCAAGTTAAGGAGTAGAGATGTCGCTATACATAAAAAGGGCAGTGACTCTACTAGCGACACTACTATAAATAAGGGAGGGTTAAATCCTGACTAGCCTTCTCGTAGTCAGATCGGCCCAGGGAAAGGAAATGAAAAACAAAAGGGGTCGATGGCACCTAGATAAGCGGAAAAGGGGAGTAATAATGTGAGAGAGTTGGAGCCCATGGCACCTGTCGAATTTGGAAAAACTCCTCCCATGTTTAATATCCAAAAAGAGCTAGCTAAGCTAAAGGTCTCGATTCCTTTCAATGAATTACTGAGGAATCAGGAGTACAGGGACACTATAACAATGATGATTGCAAATCAAGGAGAATCCCACTGTGATATCTTAGAGCTGACCAAAGACAACCCTACTATTATTATGGGATCCAACATTGATAGCATGGACAGCAACAACAAGGAGGTTCCCCCTTTTACATGAGCTTGAATGTGCATGATATGGTGTTACACAACACTATGCTGGATTCAGGAGCCTAACACAATCTGATGCCAAAGGGAGTGTCGGAAATCCTGGGGCTAGAGATTACAAGGCCTTATAAAGACCTGTATTTCGTTGATTCTAAAAGGGTAAAATGTCTGGGACTGATCAAAGACATCGTGGTATCTTTAAGTAAGTTTCCATCTAAAATTGTGATCATGGATTTCATCGCGGCCGACATTCCTCCCAAGTTTGGTATTTTGTTGTCAAGATCTTGGACATTGAAGATGAAAGGAATCTTGAAAATGGACATGGCCTATGCAACAATTCTTGTTCGGAATGAAAGAAAAAGGATATACAGCGAGAAGAGGTTTCCTTATGTCATGATCAATCAGACTCATCCCGACATCCATCATGTTTATGCCGTCGACATGGACATAGGGTCCTCTATTTTCTTCAATGATATATCTCCCTGCAACTCAAAAATCATTGTGCCACAAAAAGATAAAAAAAAGGCCAACAAGGTGGAAGCTAAAAGGAAGAAAATGGATGAAGGACCGTGGAATATGTATTTCGACGGCTCGGTGTCTAAAGTGGGTGTTGGTATAGGTGTGTATATAATCTCCCCCACTAAAGATACCAAATATTACTATTAAAAGTTGATTTTTAAAAGCTCTAATAATGTAGTGGAGTACGAGGCCTTGTTGCTTCACCTACATGTGCTAAAAGATTTAGGAGCGAAAAGGGTCCAAACTTTTGGGGACTCAGAGCTTGTAGTAAATCAAGTGAATGATATCTATCAGACTAAACATACAAGAATGAGAGTCTACCAGAATGAGGTATGGGATATTTTTGGAAATTTCTTCACTGAACATACAGTCCAAGTGATTCCCAAAGATGAGAATGTGGTAGTAGACTCTTTGGCGACTGCAGTAGGAAAATTTGAAGCTCCTGCAGTAGGCAAAAAGAAATATAAAGTGGAGATTTTAAACAGACCTTCCATACTAGATAACACTAAATATTGGCAATTCTTTGAAGACGATATGAAGATCAAATGATTTCTGGAAATGTCTGGTGAATTTGTGAACACTCACATTGATGAAGGTCTCGTTGATCCTGAAAAATTCCTAGACATTGAAGAGGAAGGTGAAGAAGCCGTCGGGATGGGGAAACTAAAAGACTCCTTGGGAGGCAAGGATATAGTCCAATTGAAAAGAAATCATATTCCCAGGGGATTCATCCCTCTAGAATATATTTTTGACCAAAATGATGTAGCTAGGGATCCGAAGGTCAATCCTGCCATGAATGTTGTCGAAAATGTAGATATCAGCATTGAAGGTGATCCTAAAATTGTAAAATTGTCCAAGAAATTTTCCACTGTAGAAAAATAAGGGTATGTGAACTTGATGAAAAAGTACACATATGTGTTTGCATGGAGTTATGAAGATCTCAAATAATATGACACTTCTAGCATACATCATACTATTCCGATTAAACCCGAGGAAAAACCATTCAGGAAAAAACTCAGGAGGATTAATCCGAAGCTATTAGCCATTATTGAAAAGGAAGTAAAAAGGTTGTTTGATGCAAAGATAATAGTAACTTTGAGGTTTTCAAAATGGGTAGCCAATTTGGTTCATGTTCGGAAAAATAATGGGGAGATAAGGCTATGCGTAGATTTCATAAATTTGAACAAAGTTTCTTTGAAAGATAATTACCCATTGTCAAAAATGGACCAAATCCTATAGAGGGTGGTAGACTCAGAGAGGATATCCACTATGGATGGTTTTTCCAGGTACAATCAGGTGAAGGTGTTTCCTAAAGACCAAGAAAAAACCTATTTCACCACACCTTGGGGTACATTCATGTACGCAAAGATGTCATTTGGGTTAATGAATGCTGGAGAAACTTTCCAATGTGCCATGGATATTGCTTTTGCAGATGAAAAAGAAAAAATTGTGGTGATATACGTGGACGACATTACTATATACTCCAGGTGGGATAAATATCATATCAGGATCTTGGAAAGAGTTTTTGTTAAATGTAGAAAATATGGCATTTTCTTGAACCCTAGAAAGTCGAACTTTGCTCTGGAAGAAGGAAAGTTGCTGGGGCACATTATTTCAAAGGAACAGATTAGGATCGATCCAAACAAGGTAAAAGGCATTTTGAAATTAGAGGAACCAAGGAGAAAGAAATAAATCCAATCTTTCATTGGTCAAGTCAACTTCTAGAGGAGGTTCATCCCTAGCTTCACTGAAATCTTGATGGACATTACTTACATGCTAAGTAAATATCGTGAAATTAAGTGGACAGTGGGAGCCAAGAAATTTTTTGAAGATATAAAACATGCCATTTCAGAAGCTCCTATTTTGATCAACCCAGATTTTGAGAAGGATTTCTTGGTATTCTCTTATGCTTCGGAACACACCATCGTGGCAGTGTTGTTACAAAAGAATGATCAGGGTGAAGAGCAGACTATAGCGTTCTTCAGTAAGATATTTAGAGATGGAGAACTGAAATATAGTATAATGGAAAAAAAATCATGTGCCCTGGTTAAGGCCTTGAAGGATTTAAAAATATACATCCTCCATTCCCACATAATTTTCTATGTACCTTGCAGTGTAGTGAAAAGGATACTCACACAGGATGACCTGAAAGGAAAGAGAGCTAAATGGGTTGCAATGCTCCTAGAATATGACACAGAAATCAAGCCCATGAAGTTGATCAAAGGGAATGGATTGGCTAGGATGATGATGGACTCCCATTGTGACTCTTTGCAGCTGAATTTTCTAGCTTGTCATTCTAGTCGAGAAGAAGTAGAGGTGCAGGTGAAGCTTGATTTCTCTACATCTCCTTGGTATGCTAGCATTGTTTTTGTATTATAGAATTTACAACCCCCTATTGGGATAATAAAAAACTGGGCTAGATCCATAAAAATGAAAGCTGTGAAATTTTGTATAATAGAACAATATCTCTACTGGAAAGACCCCAAAGGGATACCACTGAATTGTCTTCTGGAGGACAAAGCTCAATGTATGGCAAAGGAATTTCATGAAGGAGATTGTGGAGGACACCATTCCTAGAAATTTACAGTTAACAAAATTCTAAGAGCAGGGTTTTATTGGCCCACATTATTCTCCTGTGTCTATAAGGAAACAACAAAATACCACCAGTGTCAAATTTTTTAAGGGAAAAGGAAGGTGGTGTCTCTCCCCCTCAACCCAATAGTTGTGGACACTCCATTCCAGCAATGGGGGTTAAACTTCATCGGTGAGATAAATCCAAACTCCTCTGGGAAGCATAAGTGGATTCTGACTGCCGCTGATTATTTCACAAAGTGGATTGAGGCCATGCCCACCAGGTGAGCTGCATAAGAAGTGATAATGGATTTCATAGAAAACAATATTCTATAAAAGTTCGACTTCCCAAGGCAGATTGTGACCAACAACGCCCCTGCATTTAAATCTAGAAAGATGATCATTTTTTTCCATAAGTACCATATAAGCCTAAATCACTCTATGACTTATTACCCACAGGGGAATGGGTTGGTCAAATCTTCTAACAAAAGCCTTGTGAGGATCAATAAGAAGTTGTCGGAGGATAACAAGAAAGCTTGGCACACTAAATTGAAATATGTCTTGTGGGATGACAGAATTAGCACCAAAAGGGCCATTGGTATGTCACCATTTTAGTTAGTATATGGAGACGAAGTAATTTTTGCTTCCTCTTTGGGCGTTCTAGTCATGAAGCTATTACGAGATTCGTTGGATGAGCCTAACCCCATTCAAAGAATGATCAACCAGATCATTTAGCTTAATGAAGTAAGGGACAAGGCTTATGATAAAGTCCATATACACTAGGAGAAAATGAAGAATACCTTCGATAGGAGAGTAAAAGAAGATGTTTTCAAGGTCGATAACTTGGTGTTAAAATGGGATGCCCCTCACGAAGACAAAGGGAAGCACGAAAAATTCGACCATTTGTGGGCAGGCCCTTAGCTTATTGCAGCGCATAAAGGAGACAACTCCTTCATTTTGCAGTATCCAGATGGGTCACAGTGTGAAGGAGGTATGGTGAATGGGAGGTTCATGAAGCATTACTTGGAAAAAAGGGACTTAGGTCCATGTATCATAGTGTAAATATGTCTTATGTTTTAATCAGTATGGATGGTGAATCGAAAGATTTGAAGGCTGTGGAGAAGGCCCTAATATCATAAGAGGTAACCATTATTTTGAAGTTTGTTTTTCTTTCAAGCGGTAAAATAATAAGAGGTTTTCAATGGATAAGGCGACTAGTCTACAGGTTCTTTGCTACCTCACCGGGAGGATAGCATCCCTCATGGAGCCAGTTGTTAACACTTTGTTAAATTTTGGGCATAAATGATACTCATTTCCTTTGGCCGCATTGAGAAGTGTTGAGAAGGCAGCATAGTATTCGTAGAAAGAGCTGATGGCACACAAAGGATAGCCCTCAGCCTTGGGGTAAGCCTTGGTGGTGAATGTCGAAATACAGTGAGATAGTCTATGGATCGGGGAAGCGAGGCTAAGAAAAAAGTGTTGGGAGTGCTGGAGGCGTTAAAGGGGAGTCATGATCGAAGGCTAATGTTGATTAGATAGCAGATAAACAGTGTCAAACGATTCTGGACAGAAAATGTGTCCAACCCAAGTCGCCTTCTCATATTTGCAAAATAGTTTAAAGAACGTGTTAACACTCTGTTTTAACAGTTGATTTAAGGGCCTGACAGAAGTTTGGTAAGGGTCCCAGCCCCTCGAATTTCATGTGACCATCCTTCTATGAAGAAAGTGGCAACTGTGTTGTAACATTCGGCAAGATTCCTAATCAAGGGCTGCGATTGATTGGAGGAGGATCCACGGTTCAGAGCCACTTCGCGTGATCAAACATGCACAAGCAAAGGTTCCTTCCTAGATCGCAAAATGTGTTAAAGACTAGAGGCTTTCAACAGTTGAGATGAAGTCTGGGACAGATCCCCAACCTTGTGTGGATAAAACCGAATCTCAAATTGCAAAAAGGTGTAGAGGTCGCAAAGATCAATGGCCACGATGAAGAAGGAGATAAATCTACGGCTATAGTTAATTTCACAAGTGGAACTAGCGTAAACAAATATCTAAGTCTCCCATTGCGAAAAATGGTGGTTCCCGCTCAAATCGATGGCTGCATGAAGGGTCGATCTCGATTGACAGCTAAGAACGTCTCATGATCTAGAACTGCCTGCAGTGTTCAGAAGAGAAAAGTTGGTGGTAGGATGAATGGAACATGGATGATGGGGATGAAATATTCATTTGATTGGATGGCTGAGAAGACTCCCAAGATACATATTTCACATCTACTTTGTAAATGAAAGCAAAGGAGGCGTTCACATGTGTAATCTTCCCCATTGAAAATTGGCCAATTCCTCAAACGCCATTCGGGATACGCATGAGGTGAAAGTCTCGTCCAGTGGCACAGTTTTCCTAGTTTTCAAGTGTGGCACGTGGTTCGTTTCAGAGGGAGCCGTGAGAGAGATAGAGGCTTGATTCACTGAGGTGATAGACTTGGAATTTACAGGAGACAAAGGGATGAAACGATCTAAAATATCCCAGCCCTACCATCAATGTAATTTAAAGGGCAGGAGAAGGTCAAATTCGCAACCCTTGGAACCATCCTGGAAGCCACGTGAAAACGGTTCATAATATTAGCTATGATGGATAATATGATTGAACATCAAGAGGGAAAATCCCCACCCTGGCACCACACATGCCACCATCGCAAGGACTTTAAGGGTATATCCCTTCCCAAAGCCATTCCTCCTTGCACTATATAACACCATCCTCCGAAGATCTTTGAGACATGGAATTGTGTAGATGATAAGAGATATAGGGTTGAATTCTGAGAAGTGTCGAAGTCTTTCATAAACAACCATGATTGTGTGGTTCAAGAAATTAGTTCGACAGGGGGTACTATTGGTAGGTAGGCATGAAATATGTGTTCATGTTATCCACACCAGAAAACCACCAACCACCGGGGCACAGATGTGAAATACCAAGGGGGGTTCACCCGCTTCTACACAACCCAGTATCTGGATGTGCAGCGCATGGGTTTTGACATCCCTCCGACATCCCTCCGGCACTCTCAACTGTAGTCATGACCTTCGAAGTCTCAGCTCATAGCGGTGGCAAATTTGTTCGGGCGAATGCTCGTACTAGGACCAGGTGGGTCCAAAGCCTTTGATTCCATTCCTAGAGGCTCCACTTGGTTGTTTGGTCATGGGTGAGGAGAAGGTCAAACGCACACCTGGATGCATGACTTGCAGAAGAATCCTCCTCATATGAGGAAGAAGGTAGTACAAGGATGATAAGCTTCTTAAGTCGCTTATCATCACCAAGCATTGGGCCACCTTTCCTCTGGTCTCCTCCTATAATAGTTTCACCCGACAGAGGATGGGGTCAGGAGAATAGTAGAGGAAGGGATTTAGGTCTTATTGTTAGTCTTTGAGTGACATGCACTAGCTCGAAAAGGAAAACCAAAATAGGTCAAGGGAAGCCTGTGTTGACGATTGACCATCAGCACACCACATGGGAGTCATTTTCATGAAGCATGATGGTATGGGTCTCTGCACTATCAGCCCACGTTATCACACACTACGTCTCCATGATGTTTGTTTGTAATTGTAAAAATGTCACGATAGTCCACTCTTTGCACTATTAACACTTGATGATGACTTGTAACAACTTTTTATTTGGTAGTCTCAGCATTAGGATTGTATAAAAATGCTATCGATAAAGGGAGAAAGGAGTTAGTGAACTGGATTGGGAAACAATCCCGAACTGAGGCTCCCATTTGTAAAGCTTGATACCTATGTATGAATAAATTGCAGTGAAATACTGTTACTCACAGTAGAGATTCCTGTGTTGTTGTTTTTCCCAATAAGTACTTTCTTTTACGTGTAAATGTGTTTCCTGTTTCCACTCAATTTTGTTAATTTCTTTTCATGTCTGCAACTTAGGGTGTGGTGGTTAATAATTCATACTCGTTATGCTCCGGCCATTGTTCCAAGAATTCATCAATGGTTCTTCTAAAGTTGCATGGAATTCATCTCATAGGTGCTCCATGTGATGGACTGTCCCCTCTTGTCCTCTAAATCGCCCACTAAATATATCCTGATTGGGAAATCAGCAGCTATCTTGCCTATGTTTGCAATTTTACATCATTATTTCCATTTGTAATCATTTCTTGTGCAGGTCTTGACTCCATTTTCCAATGGTCCCTTACCCCCGATAATCCCACCATGCACCTTCCTCAACATACTTTTCCCCATTCAGGATCCTAGCCCCCTGATTATGCTGATTGAAAATCCCATGCGGAGTAGACTCTGGTGACACACAAGACAGACAGCCTTATGTGGAGCATACTCCCATGAAAAGTGAGAGATCCCTCTCTGACTGCGCAGTGCCAAAGGCATTGTCTAAAGCGGTTCTATTATTTTCCAGGAGTGGCCTCCCCTTGCTCAACCTTGGGGGCTCAAAATTTTAGTGCCAGCAGAACGAATGCATCCAACGGTTGAGATTGAGAGCCAAGAATATCGGTGGCTAAGAACGATTTCACATACTAAACTAGCGAGGATGAAAGCAAAAATTATAGATTGTAAAAAGTGGTACGGGTCATTTTGATCGACGGTGTGTATGAGAATGGAGGGAGATCAGCAGTTATAGTTCATTTTTCCATCTAGAGTAGCACAGAGGAAAAGAGAACTTCACTTTGTGAAGAATGGTGGGGTCCATCCAGATCAACGGTTGTGAAGGAAGTCGGTCCTAATCAATGGTTGGGTTCCACATGCAAAAGGTAAGGAAATACGTGGCATGAAGAACCCCACATTTCTACGGTTTAGGTCGTAAAGAGTAAAATCTACGGTGCAAACCGCCTGGGAAATGCGCAAAGGTTATGATTGGGTGAAAAGCTATAAAGAGGCCCACATAAAGTTGCAAATATTTGTGATTTTTGAAACCTCGAAGCCATCAAATATCCAACCACATCCAGAGCTCCAGCCCAAACTGACCAGGACATTGTGCTCCAGAACAAGGTAAGCCTTTGATACCCCCTTAGTGTTATTTGAAAATGGATGAAATAGAAGTGGTAGGAGTGAGAGATGATGTAGAGCTTGAGGCCACTGTTTGGAGGATAGAAGAGAGCCTATTAGATGAAAATGTTGAGATTTTTTATACCATTCTAGTGGGAGAAGCTATTGAAACCGCTAGAGGAAAATTGGAAGCTCTTAAGAACTGAGGTAGAGATCCCTGTGGTGTTTTAAAATATTTCTTCCACTTCTCTGTCAACCAGACCCTCCATTGCCCTGAATTTGTCGAATGGTGTGCAGATAATTTCTTGGTCACTAAAGGAATTATTATGAATAAGTCTAAGTCTAAATTCCTTTTCCCAATTCAAGCTTCTGTCATCCACAAAACCCTAGATATCCCAGATGAATTCACCCATGTATCACAATACTACCAAGAAGAATACATTGTACGTTGTTTTAGAGAGTCTACTAATGAAAGTAAAGAAACATTCCTGAAGGCTTGTTCTAAACCCAATGGAGAACCCATCGACCTATATTACCCTATTGACCTCAGCCAGTTCATTGAAGAAACTCAGTGGTGTATATCCCTGTCTAGTAAGTTCCTAGATCTAGATACCAACACATACATCCCAGAGTCATTATTAAGTCTTTTGTTCATCTTAAGTACTTTTTTGGCCAAACCTGAATTGCCTGGACAATCTGGTCAGTCTTGTTGCCTTCAATTTGATGAGTTCCTGGCCGAGAACATCCATTCTTAGTTAGCAAACTTCCATGACACTAGAATGTTTAGATTCCAGTCCCTTTTGCTAAGAATGTTCATATCCTACAATGAGGAGGAACTGTAAGTACCAGAATTAGAAATCACTACTGATATGGTCATGAATTACTATAAATTCATGAACCAATTGATGGCCAAAATATATGAACTCTTCTTTCAGGAAAGGCTACCTAGGGTTTTTTTTGAGATAAGGCAAATGCTACAACTGTCAAATAGCAAGAAGATAGGGGATTGGTTCCTCACAGAATTTGGAATGACCATAAGGTTGTATGGCTTTGTACAACCACCCTACGTCCTTCCAGCATTTCTAACCCCCAGGGTTTTATCCCTAGAATTAATCCGGAAGAAACTCATTTTCGAAGAAGAACACTTCTTGAACTTTAAGAAAAGTTCAAGTTTGATTTTTCCATGGGAATTAAAACCATACATAGTTAGAATCAGGGTTACTTTACCCCTAGTCACATACTTTCTTAGAGGCATGGAGTTTCCCCTAGGACAAGCAATCAACTATGATCCTCACTAGGTGATTTCCAAATGAATGAATGCTCACAAATGTAGGCCCTTTGAGCACACTGAGATACCTGGACTTAGAGAATCGGAGAATTGGGATGATTTCCCTAATCCTACCCCAACGGATACCAGTGTAGAGTAGGACACTAGCTCACAGCCAACAATAATTTTAGGCACGATTTTTATCCCAGTGGGATATTTTTCCATGTTTTTCTCCCAAAAAAGATTCACCACTTTGCATTTTTTGAAGCCCTGTTTCGCCCAATTTTGATGGGGCAAAATTTTTTCATCCTAAAAATCGCCAAATTATTATATAAATGATATAAAATCCTTGGAAATTAAAATATCTTTTGAAAAATATCACCAATCATTTTAACGTTGGCATTTTAATAATTGGTAATATTTGCCAACATTTATACATGTTTAAATAATTATGGTTCCTTAAAATCACCCCTGCTCATAGCTACCGGGGGTAGTTTCTCCCTGAAGGGAGTTGGCTATAGTAGCTACGATAGCAAAGGGATTCTCATCACTGACCAGCTATTCTACAAATTCAATGAAAAGAGGGGATCTAGAGCCCATGGACATTGAAGAAATGGACACTGCCATCATGGAAAAGAAACAGAAAGTGCAATCGGGATAGCAATTGGTGCAGGTCAAAATGGGACAGAAAAATAAGAAGAATTTAATAAAAGAATAGCAACAGGAAGAGCCAGAGGCAACCAAATTGCAAATACGAAAGTATGTATTTGATAGATAGACTCTGAGAAAACATGCATCCAAAGAGGAATGGCTGAGATCTTACCGAGAGAGAGCTGATAAAACCTTTGAGGAAATAGTATAACTATATAGCGAAGCCTAGCGGTTGCCCCACCCCAATGTGGCATTGAAAGCTATAAGGGATCATGTCACTAATAACCTTAGCTTGGCCTTAGCAATGGGGAACAAGGTGTCCAAGGTCAGTGTGAACCTCTCAAAGGTTCCCACTACTGATATCATACACCTGAACAAAGAGACAGGAGATATACTGAATACTGGACTGCTTAAGGCTACCATACAGATGTCTAAGCTGGAGGAGAGTAGGGTGAAAACTTCAAATATTTTAAGGAAGGTGACAGTGGAGAATAAAGCACTCAAATCCCAAATCAACAACTTACAAAATGAAGCTATGCAAATAGAAGGACCTGCACAGAAAGGGAGTTTGGATCAGAAATTGCTCGATGACAAAGAAAAGAGATCCAAACCTTGAAAAAGAAGTTATAAATCCCTGCCACCCAACTTGATCAAGAGGAAGAATTGGATGAATTCAAAAGAGTAAAAGAGGCATTGGATTCTAAGCTTACTGACTGCAAGGCTAAGCTACTAAATCTCAAAGAAAAGGGGAGACAGTGGGAAGTAGATATACATCTTTTGAAGAATAGCGAGGCAGAATTGAAACCAAATTAGAAATGAAGGAAAATGAGCTTCAAAGCAGAAGTACAGAGAATACAGTTCAGTCCACCAGTGTGGCTGGAGAGATAGATACTAGCTCCATCTCCAAAACAATGTCCTAGATAGGCTTAAAGGATATCAAGCTCATTAAACTAAAACAACAAATTGAGGAACTGAAAAATGAAAGAGTCAAAGAGGAACAAGGAAGAGAAAAGGCAGAGGAGAAATGCCAAGAACTAACTCAACAAAATGCTAAGTTGAGCCAACGAGTGGTCGGCCAAATTTCCTTACAAGGTGCTAGGCATCTGATCTCGGATCAAATCATCATGGAAGCTGACAAGTTTCAGCCCTACCTAGATATTATTGAAGATCATGAAATTTCTATGAAAGAAGCCAAGAAACAAGCCCAGATAGTATCGACAGAAGTGAACAAAAGGCCCTTGGTGACCTCGGATAATTCCATAACCTTCCTGAGCTCTTTATCAGACAGGTCCAATAGTAAATACAATATTCAAAATAGGGTAATTGTTGTCTCTGGATCCAGAAAGGTAGTGGCTCCCCACAAGATGATTGAGACGGTATGGGCCAAAATAGAAGTTACTAAGAACAAAGTCTAAGAAGTCGTCAAGTTATTTAGACTACTGGTAAGAAGAGGGATCCCCTTTTTCTGGGAAAAAAAGTGTCTTTTAATGTCTCAAAAGGAGTATCAGGAGTACCTAGTGCACTGTTGATTGGACCACAGCAAATTTGGAGATATGCAACAAGCATTGTCAGGGAAGGTTGTTTCTGACAAATTGTCCAGTGATTTCAAGTTATTGTTTGATTTTAAGGCCACATGCTCCAAAGTCCCCAAGATTTCATACCTGAAAATGATGGAGCTCAAAGCGCAAGCATACAACATTATAGCTGTGACCCTGCCTGGTCCCGATTTATGGAGAGTCATCCAACAATATGGGTCAACTATCTCAAAGCGCACTCGTAGAAGTGACGACGATGATACACCCGAAATTTTCTCTGCGTTGCACACTTGTCCCAACAGTTGCTTTTCTCAGAGCTTTGTACAGTGATCACCGACCAGATGGGAGTATGGTATGCTCTCGTGCCTATTTCATCCCATTTTTCACATTTCGTTGTCTGGATATTTCATGTAAGTCATAGCTGATGTGCCACATAAGAGGCTGTTAGAGGATGTCCTTCTGATTGTAACATTTTTTTATTCCTGAATGTTAGTTTAGAGAATCCAAATAGCTATAAATATACCTCCTAAAGAAGGAGAAAGGGTTGAAACGAATGTAATTTTTGGTGTGTTTTTTTTTCAAGATAATTTTAATATAATTATAGAGCTGAGGTTGGCGTTTTCATACAAGGATCCATGTGTCATTCGCACTTACATTCTATTATTTTATTTCTTATGTGAATGTTTTTCCATTTTATCTTTCCCATTTTGTTTTTTTTCATCTCTAAAACTTAGGGTATAACAGTTCAAAATTCATAGTTACTATGATCCATCTATTGTTTCAGGTATTCACCAATTTTTTCTTCTAAAGTTGATATAGAATTCATTTTTACAATTCTCTGTGTTAAAGGTCTGTTCATGTTCCTCTTTTCCATCAGACAATTATAAATTGACTGTGATCGAGTGGTTATGTTGCCCTTATGTTGGAATCACTTGCATAAGCTTTGTTTATTTTTGTTATATATCTTGACGCCATCACCCAATGGTTCTATATTTTGTTTCAACCAATTTTACAAATAGTTTATAGTTTCACTTGTATATCTACTATTGTTAACATTTTGTGAGAGATCCCTCTTGGAAGAGAAAAAGGCCATTTCTCTCTTCAAAAGTGGTTCTGTTGTTACCTAAGAGCGAGCCTTCCGCAACCTTTCGCTCAATTCCAATGATAACAGAGAGGAAAGTGGATTCCAACCTTTGCTTCAAGGTTGAAGGAGGAATACTAGTGATGCTCTTGTTATGTGTCGATGCACTATTTTCTAAGCATGGAGGTGTGGCAGAATGTGGATGGAATATTTCTCGGATAAGGGAAGTATGCAGTAGAGAATCTGAAGAGGTTTGGGATGATGGAATACAAGGCCATGACCACAACTATGGCGCCGAACCTGAAGCTATTGAGTGATGCTTCATCAGAAGTGGTTAATGCTACGATGTATCGTTAGATGATTGGGTCCTTAATGTACGTAATGAACATGAGACCAGATATTTGCATTGTTGTGAACACCTTGAGCTAGTTCTTGACAGATCCGAGACATGTTCACTTGATTGTTGCAAAGCATATTCTGAGGTACCTGAAGGGTACAGTATATTATCGGCTCAAATCTGAGGCAAATCAAAATATGAACCTAGAGGGTTATGTTGATTCATATTGGGTAGGTAGTTCCATCGATAGGAAGAACACTTTAGAGTGTTTTTTTAGTATGAGATCAAGTGTGATCTCTTGGTTTAGCAGGAAGCAATCCTATGTGGCATTGAGTATAGCTGAATCAGAGTATGTCGCATCTTGTTCAACTAGTTGTGAGGAAATATGGCTAAGGAATCTACTGTCTGATTTATTTGATCTCTAGTTAGATGCTACTTGCATATATTGTGACAACCAAAGTTGTGTGAAGTTTTCAAATAACTCGCTGTTCCATGACAAGTCGAAGCATATAAATATCAAGTATCACTATATCAGGGATATGGTGCAGAAGGGAGCAGTGAAGCTCTAGTATGTTGCGACAAATAAACAGATAGATGATGTGTTCACAAAACCATTATCCAGATTGAAGTTTCAGTACTTCAAGGAGAAGGTTGGTGTTCTCCAGATCGAGGTTCCTTCCAAGGGGAAGTGATGATTCCATGAACCATTCTGACATGGTGAGAGGATTGGTTCCTTCCATGGTCAAATGTAAGGGTTGATCCATTCTGTCATGGTGAAATGATTGGTTCCTTCCATGTTAGATATGAGTGCTAATCCATTCTGATGTGACTGTAGGATTGGTTCCTACATGATCAGATATAAGGGCTATTTCCATTCTTGGAATGGAGGTGCCTGGTTAGTTACCAAGAATACTCAGTCTAGGACTGAGGGCCATTCTGATATGACTATGGGATGTGTTCCCACATGATCAAATATGAGTGCATGGCCATTCTGATGTGATTAAGGGATGTGTCCCCACTTGATTAGATATAAGGGCTGATGCCATTCTCTCTGAGAATGGAGGCACTTGCTCAGTTACCAGGAACCCTCAACCTAGGGTTTATAGCTTTTCCAGTAAGGTTGCAGGATGTGTTCCCGCGTGGTTGGATGTAAGTGCGTAGCCTTTCCCGCAAGGTTGCAGGATGTGTTCCCGCATGGTTGGATGTAAGTGAAAGGCCTTTCCAATAAGGTTTCAGGATGTGTTCCCACATGGTTGGATATAAGTGTAGATCCTTTCTATCAAGGTTGTAGGATTTGTTCCCGCATGGCTAGATGTAAGTGCGGATCCTTTCTAGAAAGGTTACAGGATGTGTTCCCGCATGGCTAGATGTAAGTGCAAGGCCCTTCTAGCAAGGTTGCATGATTTGTTCTTGCATGGCTAGATATAAGTGCTGAGCCTTTTCGATACGATTGTCGGATGTGTTCCTGTATGATTAGATGTGAGTGTTGGGCCTTTTTGACAGCGTTATGGGATATGTTCCCACATGGTCATATGTGAGTGTTGGGCATGCCTTTCTGACATGTTGTTGGATGTGTTCCTCTCATGGTAAAATGTAAGTGTTGGGTAGGCCATTCTGACTTAGTGTTAGATATAAGCACTGAAGAAGACCTACATGGAGGCTAGGCCTACAACCAGCATGAAAAATGGCTAGCTCTATAGAACTTCCTGTGACGAGAAGAATCATGAGATAGCACCCATAATGATGATCCAGTAGTGATGATCTAGATCCAGTGATGAAAATCCATATCAAGTGACGATCTATATCCAGTGATGATGATCCATATCAAGTGATGATCTAGATCTAGTGATGATGATCCAGATCAAGTGATGATCCAGATCTAGTGATGATGATCTAGATCCAATGATGATCTAGATCTAGTGATGATGATCTAGATCCAGATGAAGATGATGAGAACCCAATGATGATCCATATGATACAGAGAAGAAGAATTGTGCTAATAAATTGTGTCGAGAGAATACCTTCCTAGTTAAGAGGGAGTGTTGATGTATTGTTACGGAGAGAAATTCCTATGGCTTGGGGTACCACAACAGACAGCTAGACTCCAGAAATCAATCTTCTCCAATATGCAATAGAAATAAACAATC
>LPNX010860495.1:0-10783 GCA_001517045.1 Pseudotsuga menziesii
CTAACATTTAATGAGAAGTTTAAGGTCTAACAAAACATTCTCATCCATCATTTGCCTCTTTAAAGGTTAAGTAGCAAAAATTTCACATTAGGCAATTATCTAAATATATAAACCGAAGATAATGATGACTCTCTTTCGATGTGATCATTATCCTCGGAGACGGCCCCTAATATTTAATCAGAAGTTTAAGGTCTAGCAAAACATTCCCATCCATCATTTTCTTCTTTCTTTATTAAGCTTTTAAGATCTTTTTACATTTGAGATGACAAGGACCAATCACATGTTAGCAATATAAAGGATGCTAGTTAAGAAATTGTTTTCATTGCTTAGACATTACTTGGCCATGTCAGGAAGAGGGAGGTCTACACACTATTATAATGAGGGAGGTCTACACACGATTATAATTAGGTTCAATTAGGAGGAGAGATTTTTTCAAAAGGTTCTTTATTCTCAATGCGGGTTACAAGATTTATGATTTTAATAATTTAACAATTAAACTAAATGATTCACTTATATCTTTACCTTGCATACCTAGTATTGAAATTACAAGTACATGTTAGAAAGTATTGGGGTCATTCATATCACGTGAACATGTCATTTTGGCCTACATAATTCTTGAAAAAATATTCATTTCTATGTTTTTAATTTAAGTATTTATATTGAAAATAGTTCTTCTAACATTTATCTCCATACTTAGCTATTTTTACAACGATGCACTTCCTACAATACAGTAAGCCAAATACAACAAAGAGATAAATGTGTGTGGGAGGCCCACCTTGAATCTGATGGATCCCAGTACCCATGTATAATAACATGGTAAGAATTCTTACAACAACGGAGGGTGCCACAAACCGACAACTCATCCGAGAGCTAGCCAAAACTAGCTACACTCACATGATATAACCAAATCCAACCATCTAGTTGTCCCTGTCGTGTCTGCATGTCGGCTCCTTGCTAATACTGCCAAGCCTCATCCACAAGCTACATATTGTCCTTCTAATGAAAACTATTGTATCTCACTTCGTTGCTCTATCACTGTGTCCAACGCTGCTGCCGAACTCCTATGTCGAGCCACCTTGCCAAGCTACCACTTGACCTTCCGAAGTGAGCTTCCTCACTCCACTATGACTTAGACACTTTGGCTAACTGCTGAGATGTGGAACACACCTATCATAGATGCCTCTGTTGCCACTACTACTCCCAGAATGAATCGGCCACGAGCTGCAACCACTAGCGAATCTTTGCAAGAATACTCAAAGCTGTTGCACCACTCTGACTTAGGCATTTTTCTAAACACCCTGTAGACACTTCCATGAGCCTCTGCTCCTTCCATCTGAAACATCCATCACTGTCTCATCTAGAAACGCACTACAAACGGCCTCTGTGGGGCTGGACACCTCAACGTATCGCTGAACACCCCTCCAACGACACTCAACTAGAAGGTGCCTTCTTTGGCACACTAATTTGGAGTGATTCCATAGAACCCACCCTTGGATGCATATCTGATCACCCGTCAAAACTTGTCGAAACGCACCTTATCGAACATTCTGTCAACACCTTCCAAAATTCACCTTGCTCAGCTCCCCATCAGCACTTGCCGAAACACACCTAGCCGAGCGCTCTATCATCACATGCCAAAATGCAGCTCTCCTTGGTGCTCTGTCAACCCTTGTCGAAAATGCACAACTACTGGGCCTTCCGTCATCACTTGTTGAAAATGCACCTCAAGCACCTTTCATGAGCACTTACCAAAGATACACTTCATGTGCAACTGAGCGCTTCCTTCAAACGCTCTAAGGAAATGAATCATGTTTCCTAAAAAGCACCTGCACAGAAGCCACCTTCCTGCAGAATGCCTCTCCAACCGAACCTTTGACGCTTCTGCCAAAATTCTTGAATAACTGTAATCTCAGCTTCCAAGGCCATCTGTTGAAACTGCCATATGCGAAAGTGCACTTCAAAACATGCGTCCTAAAAAACATTACCGAGTGTTGAACAAAGCGCTCATGTTGAGCACTAAACTTTTCGGGCACACCTCCTTGCTGAGCGCTGAAATCGGGCACTCCAGTTGAGTGCTCCCAGTGAGTGCTCTTTGGGGGGTCTTGTTCAGCACTCATGTGGGCGCTCTTGTTGAGCGCTTTTGAGTGCTCCAGTTGAGCGCTCCTATGGGCTCTCTATGTGTGCTCAAGATAAGCACTCCTACAAACGCTCCCAATGAGTGCTCCTACGGACGCTCATTTTGGGCACTCAGTAGATGCGCCTGGTGAGCACTCCTCAGGAACACTTCGAGTGTGCACACCTATGGACATGATTCTCTTAAGAGCAAAGCACCTCCCTTAAGGGAGCGCTAATCCAAAGTGACCCTGCTTAGCCACTTTCCACTTGATGACTTTTGTCTCTTTCTGTTTGCCCTCTTATACAGTTAGCCACTTCTCATGTCGACCTTTTTCCCGCCAGGCCACTTAGCGACTTTAGCACACTTAGTACACTTCTTGGATGACTTAGCACACTTAGCACTCTTAGCCAATGTGGGCGCCATTTCACTGATGCCCCCACCCAACAACCCACCAAGCTGCTGAATGGTTCCCCTGACTGCCGTGAAGCCCAACACTCAGTTGTTTTCTTGACCATGTGGCCACCTCCATTTAGTTCAACGGACGTTTCACCCAAGTGGAGAGGAACCCCACTTTCGCTGCTGACATGGCCATGATAGTCTCCCACACTTGAAATGTGGTTGTCCTCAGCAACGCAATCATGAACATTCCTTGTTCATGATGTTGTCGCAACGGCCACTACCTTTTGCAACCCGTCCAAGCTGTCACATCAACGAAATCATTTTGGCACTGCAACCTCATCATCTGTCTATCCATGTATACCCCAACAAAAGAGCAGGTTGGTTCATGAATCCCAACCAATCGGTCCTCTATGAGATGAATCGCAAAATCGGCCCGCAAGACCTCTACTCTTCAGCCCTCTCTGCAACCTTGTCGAATGTAAGGAAAAGTTGAACACTTCAGCTCAAAACTTGCCTAAGGCTCCCTACCGCAAAGGGTAAAATGAATCATCGTTCTTCTATCTCCCATAGCCTCCATCCATAGGACATGCTAACTTGGCCAAGAAACACTTAGCCGACAAAGCTCACCTCCCTACACACCCTGTGGAGCGCATTTCTGAACACCCCTACTTGGCGCACTTGCTAAGCATCCTGCTGAACGCACCATTCAGCAGAATTCCTGGGCATCCCCTATTGACCGCACTACTGAGCGCACCACCTTGTGCCTGCTGAGCACACTGTCTAGGACACCTCTGAGTGCACTATCTAAGAGAATTGCCGAGTGCACCCTAGGACCACTCATCTCCTACACGGGGTCGTCACCTAAGGACCAATACCATATCACGTTCGTTCATATTGGGGGGGTTAAAATTAAAAAATTAAAATTTAATATATTGGGGGTATATTAGGGGTATTTAGGGTTTTTTTTTAACTATTTAAATACCCAATATGCTGGGGTATTTTTTATTCAACGTTTTCACCCGAGCGCTTCACTAGTCTGCCTCTGCCCTGCGATGCCTGTGCACTTCACCAGTCCTCTGCCTGCGATGCCTGTGCGCTTCACCAGTCTTGCCTCTACTTGCGATGCCTGTGCGCTTAAAGAAAGCTAAGAAGCTATTGCAAAGGGCGTTTATTTACCGTAGCAGCATTTTTTGGAAAACGAGGGCGTCTATTCACCGTTTTGTGGTCGTGGGTTTGTGGCACGTTTGTGGTGGGTTTCTCTTGTGCTGGAGGAGGCACTTTGGAGAGCCATTGCATCTCATTCTTGGAGGTATGCTTAATCTTTGATTCAGACTTCTTTGCACCCTCTGAAATGAGGGCTTGATCCGATTTCCCCGTCCTCTCCTTGCTTGGGTCCTTGCATCTAGGGAAATTTTCATAAACTGCTAAATTAGGTTGAAGACGAGTGTCAAGCTAGCATGCATTACTCGCAAGAGAAAGTGGTTTACTTTCGTTTTTCTTTGCAATTTACAGAAGGTCTTCCACTGCAACTATCCCTAGCCCGTGCTATATCCATCACAGAAGAAAGGATAAAGCTTCTTTCGTGGTGAAGGCCCTAGTCTTACTCTGACTATTCATTTTATATATTAGAAAATACCCTGCTGGGATCTTTGCTGCGATTGAATATTCACCCAGATGGCATTTAGATTGATGACTGAATATTCAACAATTTCTGATTTAGATAATGGCTTCGTGTACAAGCTACGGAGATTCACTGCTTGTAGATGACTTTGAAGATTTTATAAACTGTGGAATATTAATTAAATCAGATCAATGTTGGGAAGTTTGGTGGAGTGGAGAGCATGCCCTTTGTTTTTTTTTGTATTGTTTACCAACTTGGAATTTCAGGTGGAAGCAAGAGCATTGAGTTTACAGGTGATTTTTCCTGTTCGTCTGTGTGAAATGGTCGGTTGAGAGAATGTTTATCTCCTCATAGAGGGTTTTACACACACAGCTCTTCATATAGGGTTTTACAGACATAGCCCCTCATAGAGCTGGTTCATAGCCTCATACTACTCTCAATATCTACATGGTATGGCATTAATATCAAAATACCATAAAATACCATGGAATAGAGTGATCAGGTTGGGTTTAAGAGAGTTTACAGGTGATTTTTCCTGTTCGTCTGTGTGAAATGGTCGGTTGAGAGAATGTTTATCTCCTCATAGAGGGTTTTACACACACAGCTCTTCATATAGGGTTTTACAGACATAGCTCCTCATAGAGCTGGTTCAGAGCCTCATAGAGCTGGTTCAGAGAATTTCAGTGGTTATTTTTGGATCATAGCTGTCTGTGTAAAATCATTTCTATGGAGCATAGTTGCCTGTGTAAAATCCTTTCTATGGAGCATAGCTGACAGGGTTTTTTTTAAGTAATCAATTGATAAAGAAGCAGATTAGGACGTTAGTTTTTTTTTTTAACTAAAATAATAGTTTGTTTTTAAGTGATTGGGACTTTCGTTGCAGTGTCCATTGAAACATTGATAAAGGAATCAATGGAAATAGAATCTTCCACAGGATCGTTTTTCTGCGTTTTCTTAAAGGGAATGTCAAAGGGACATTTCAATTTCATTGAATCATTCAATTGCATAGTCCAAGAAGAACTAACGATAGATCAAATGTGAAAGAAGTAAATAAAAAAATCAATCTTTATCCAATTTTAAAGGGCAGTTCATCCATTGTCTCTATCAATTCCTTATAGTTTAAGATATCTTCATTGTTAAAAATATTGTAACATGGAGTACTCATGCAAGGGTATCTAAAAGTTAAATTTTGTATTTTTTTTTTATATTCATTAACTTAAGTTTCCATAGGGGATTTGTCATACTATTACAATGTTCATTCAGCCATAAACATAGGATTTGCAGTCTGTTTGTCCAAATTTCTTTTGTGAGGGCTTTGCATATCTATCTAATAGATCATGTGGGTTGCTCATAGAAAATATATAAGAAATCACCAGCTTGCAGAGACAAGAGAGCTTGTCTTCGTACCATTTTGACTCTTCCCTTCTGACCCTTGCCTTACTAACTACCCTATGACACATTGCGTGAGGAACCTCTCCATCGAAGAGGAAGTTCGCCATAGGAAGGGCGCAGCCAGAGCCCATACCCAGTTTGAGTCAGGTAGGTGCACCAAGTCAACGACATTGATTTGAGTCTTAACACAGATCCTGTTCGGTGGGTGCACCAATTAACAGCCAGAGAGCACCGAAGTGAATGAGTGTGGGTGAGGTGGGTGGGTGGACCAATTAACTTGAAAAATTCACCAATATAAATATGTATTATTATTTCTATAATTGTGTTATGAAATATATTATTTCTATACACTTTTTCTTCGTTTTTAGGAATCTGATATGTTGTTTTGTTTAAATCAGTGCTGAAAGCAGAAAGGCTTGTGTATAAGTTTTAATCTGCTTCTATCTGGAAGAAGAAATAAAAGTATATCAGATCTGTTTTTTGTTTGGCTAAGTATGTCAGATTTGAAAAGTGTTTCAAACTGAGCCTAAGATATGATAGTTACCGAAATGTTCTCAAAACATGCACTATTTCAATGCCCAAGATCTTTATCTTTCCTTTAGTTAGCCATGATTTCAGTTACCCCTTTAATCAGCCAAGATTTCAGTTATCCCAAGAGCGTAATTCAATGTATAGATAAGTAGGTGTAGGCATATCTCCATCTTTTTTAGAGGACAGAGCATCTAACTGCCTCTTTAATTGGGAGGATGAGGCCCAAGATTTCGTTTGGAAAGGTGGACAATTTGTCCTTCATGATAGATAGAATTATTTACACAAATTTCAAAAGTCAAAAGGCATTCAAAGTGCATTCAAAGCTTTAAAATATTTTGTCTCTCATAAAGGAAAGATTGCCCACCTTCTTAAATGAATCGTCAGCCTCATCTCCTGTAAAATCCAAATTTTAGGGGCATCAGATGCTCTATCATCTCAACGAGATGGACATATGAAAATACCTACATATCTTCATTTCTTAAATTGCTGATGCTCATCGTAACTTTGAAAATTGTCCATGTTCATCATAGCTTATGTTTTATGTTTGGTACTTGAATGAGATGACGCCGGCCTAGAGATGTAAGGCATGTTTTTCTCTTGCTAAGGCACAATTTCAACTAGTACAAAACTTGTACAAACTATATTTATGTTAAAAGAAAAATTGTTGTCTCTTGCTCTTTGCAATTATAAGAGATAGCAAAAATCTCAATGCCTATGGTTTAACCCAAGCACAACTTATGAGCAACAACCCTTTGAAGCAAAACCAGATCAATGACAAAAGAACATTCCAATTTTACTATATCCAAGCTTCCAATATTAGGGAATGACACACTACCAGAAGAAATATCTAAATAAAACATGAAAGAATCAACATTAGTGATTAGAAAGTGCTAATTTTATCAATCTTTCATTTCCCAATGGCATCTTATCAATCACCTCCTTATTCAGTGTTTAATGTCCTTATGGTTAAAGGTTTCATAACCTTTAGTTTTCATGCAAAGAAAGAATGTCATTTTTTTTAAATGTATGAAAGTTTTTTATGTGCCTTGTCTACCAAAAGGTATGTGCCTTGTTTACCAAAAAGGTGACCAGTCCAATGTTATGTTAAGAAAGGATGTGTCATCACATATCTTCTACATAGCTAAAAACTTGTGTCATCACATATCTTCGACGCCCATATTAGGTAACTCTGTAGTTGAGGTCAAAAAAAGGCTGAATACTAAATAGTCCTCTCAGGGTTTGATTGCTTATTGAGCTGGTTAAAGCTCGTGTTGTATACAATCAGCAGTCTATAGACCTTGTTCCTGCTAGTGCAATATCTCATTCTGGCTGCAAATTTTCTGATGTAGAATGTTGATCTATCACAGTAACTTTTGAGTGTTCACTGGTGAAATTCAATTACATATTAACAATGGCATATGAATAGTGTTTGGTTGACCATTCATTGGCTGAGTTAGAGTTCAAATCTGGGATTATTTTACAGACATATACTGCTGTTCAAATTTGTTCCTCATACTGAACTGTTGCATATCACAATTAAGTGAACTTACAGTGCTGGCTTGAATATTGCTATTCCTTATTAATGATGGCTAGTGAACTATTGCATTAGTGTGCCTATTACTCAAGGTCCGATATCAAAAATTCACATATACAGTGGACTAATTGTGTTTGACTGAGTACTGATTTATTATAGCCATATATGGATGGCCATGATATAAAATGATATTGTCTCTGCCAATTTGATGAAAGCATGCTGGTATTATTTGTGAGCTGTTGTCTGCTTGAAATTTGACCGAATTTAAATGGTTGATATAGTCCCTATATTGGCTTCAATGTGCTAATGTCATATGTGGCTGATAACCTCGTACTAAAATCAACATTCTGTCCAATATAATATACTGGAACCGGTTACTATAGCTGATGTCCTACAGAAGTTAATATGCCCTTCCAAATTGCATTGTTGGTCACATAGCAGATAGTTACCTACCTTTTGCAGTAAAGAGTCGCTAAAGTATTCTCATTTGCCTATGAATTAGTGGTCTATTCATCATTTTGCTATTGTGTTTATCCCGTTAACAAGTTGTCGTACCCCAGGCGTACCCAAAATCGGGGTACGCCGTACCATTTTCTGAAAACGTACCCTAATTTTTTTTACGGAGTACCCGGTATGTAATTAATGCTCACGGTATGTGAGGGTACGTCTGGGTACATACCATTGCCGTACCCAAGTACCCGGTACATGTACCTGACCCCTCGGTACGCGTACCCATGCAACACAGGGTCTACAATGTTGATGATAAAATGAGTATGCATATTAAGATTATGATGTGAAATTAAATGCCTCCCTTCCAAAATCTTGTCAATTTCTCTTTGTTACATGTCATTAGAGCTACAATACCTATTCACAATAATGTGAGAGATTTAGGTCACTTAAAGTGTTATGGCTGCAATTTCATTGTGTTGTTGAGCTGTGGAAGCTCTACCAACTACGTAATCTTCACCATTTGGATGCAAAATTGATCTCAAAGATCTAGGGAGTGAATTTAAGAGTTGTTTCATTTATGTGGGAAGTTTCCAAAATGGTTTACTTGAGCTTTGTGAGTGACTATTGAACAAATTTATCTCTCCTTGGATCGTTCTTCATTTATTAGGCGAGTTCACTTATTACTAAGTTTTTTTCTTACCCCAAGGCCAAACACCATGTAGAATAGGGCTTAGGATTGTAGGTTGGGAATATTAGTCAATTAATATGTTTTTATCATTTCCTAGAGTGGATTGTAATGCTTGGGGCATTTCCATAAAAAAGAACAAGACTAAATTCGAAAAAGAACAAAGACCTTTGATCACCTCTATATTTTTTCATCTCTTGTTTTGATCACCTTTTGATCTTTTGCAGGTACGTTGAAGTTGACTCTTCAGTTTAGGGAGGGCTATTTGAGTAAGCCACTAAGAATACATTTTGCTTCAAGGTGTTTCATCTTGATAGTAAGATTTCTTCATCCTTTTTAGATATTTGAATTGAAAGTGCATACTTTGCTTCCTAGCTCTTTGTTTTATTAATGAACTAATATGCATGTGTAAATTTGAATTACTTTTTGTTTTTCATTTATTTATGGATGCACTCACCTCATTTCGTAGCCTTATTATATCCAAAAATTTTAAAAAATTGTTATAATTTTATTCATTTCTTACCCAACTAAAAGGTACACATGGATGTAAATGCAGATGGATCCAAGTGATGTTGTGGACTTCGGAATTTTTATTGGTGAAGAGAATTGTCCCGTTGGCACAGTCCAGTGTCAAAAAGGCTGTACATATGCTGATATCTGTTCTGAAATTCTGATAAAAATTATGGAACGGGGGAGGTATCCTTGGCAGCGCGAACAATTCGTAACTTCAAAAACAATCATATGAAAACAGGGTCCCATCAACGTCAAATTCCAATGTTGGGAATTAATGAAATGTGTGAAATTCCTTCAGGTAACAAAGAAAAGCAGACAACAGTGGCTAGAGATCAACTTGAGATTGATCAAGCAATCAAACTTCTACATGATTTCAACCAAAAGCAAGAGCCTAATTTGTTCAAGGTGGTGGAAGCAACATTTGCAAACTACGAGGACAAGAAAAAAGTAAGAGTGGAATGTACACGATGCAATAGATGGTTCTCTTTGGTGCCGGCAAGTGGTAATATTGTGAGTTCTCTAAATGAACACATGAAATCAAAGAAGCACACTACTAATACTACAGTTGAGGCTTCACATGATACAGTTGTGTTGAGGAGTGGAACAGTAGGGAGACCGAAGAAGCATACCAATGAAAAGTCTCAACAAAGTTTGTCTAAGTTCTTGATCCGATCACTACCATCACCATCACATGGGGCTTCTACATGTCCACATCCTTCTACTTCAGGTGTGGAAATTACCCAAGTTTTAATTTAATTTGAATTTGAATATGCACATTATTTTATTTATTATTACTTGTTAGTAGCAGTTAGTAGATCATTAACCAATGTGTTTTTTATGGTCTTGTTCTAGGACAAATACCTCCCTCAATATTATTATGTTGGGGGTATTGGGATCCCTATCTTGAGAGAAGAGGGGAGAGATTGGACACAAAGGTTCTAATGGATGACCAACGTGGTGGAAAAATGTGGGCCATAGAGAAACATACCAGGAGAACACTAAATTATCATGGTATTGAATGCAGTATTAATGGTACATATAGACAAATTCAATGCAAGAGGGTTTCTGAAATAGGAATACCTTTTGATTCATTGACATGCAATTTTTGTAAGAGTATACCTAATTTTCATGACTTTCGAATGCGATTATATCGTGAATCAAGGAGCAACATGAAAAGACATGGGAGAGATACAGGGAAAGGGAGAAGGTTGGACCATTTGACTCAAACTGAACTCAAAATTGTTGCAAGAGAAGCAAATGCTACACATAGGTTAACAATGCGATCTCTTTCGTGGGAGAGGACAAAGGTTGCTACACTGTCTATAAGAACAAGGTCTCTAAGGGAAAAGTTGTTCGAATCTGCAGGAAGGAAGGATGTGTTCAGGTTTTGCAAGGATGTGTGTGAGCCTCATAAGCAAGGAAAATTACAAGGTAAAGATGGAGTTTGGGAATTTGTTCAAGATATATTTCACAACCTAGTTCGTTCAAAGTCGGGTAGAAGGTATAGTGCATCCACTCAATCCATTTATGAGATGATTAAGT
>LPNX010860506.1:0-21443 GCA_001517045.1 Pseudotsuga menziesii
GCCTTGCCAAAAATTGTGAACCACCTCCATGGATGCACCTAATAGCTATATCCACTTTTGTTCCCCTTCAACATATTTTATTAAATATGGAATGTTTTATTACAAAATGTTTTATTCTTGACCTTCGTGTGAAAGAATAATAAAATGATAATCAAAGTATTTTCCAGCAGAATTGAAAATTATTAATTCAAAGAGTATTATAGAGATCGAGTTTGATTGTGGTCATAAGTGGCATGAAAACCCACTATGTGTAATCGATGTTCTATGTTGCAAATTTCTTTGGGCATAACGTTGATGCTGAATACAAGAGGTAAAGCATGTTATTCGTTCTACAAATGGTGATATAATCAGTACAATTAATTTGTATACTTATACCTAATTAACTAAGACCTACACATGCAAGTTCGTTGCTTTTGGTCGATTTGTGTCTATGCTTTAATCAATTTTATTAGAAAGCTCTTGGGAAATAGAAAATAATTTTGGCATGGCCATTTAATCACTTTGATTAAAAAGTAGTTGGTGGCATGTAAAACCATTAGAGTTTATAAATAACTTTTTATTAAAAATTGTTGGATATTTCACGAGAACTTTGTTGTGCCAAGTTGTGTTAATATAGTGTTGTGAAAGTGATATTTTTTTATGTATTTATGTAAGTTAGTTGAAGTAAGGGTGTGATTAGCAAAACCGTCATGGTTTAAAAACCACGTTTTATTAAATATTGGTGATATTTTACAAAAGCACTTGGTATGGTTGTGCCAAAGTTGTGTTAACATAGTGTTGTGAAAGTGCTATTTTTTTAATTTTAATTTTCTTGTAAGGTAGTTGAAGTAGGGGTGTGAGTAGGAAAACCGTCCTAGTTTATAAATAATTTTATATTAAAATTTATGGGATCTTTTACAAAAGCACTTGGTTGTGCCTTGCCTTGTGTTAACATAGTGTTGTGAAAGTGTTATTTTTTGCTATATAATTTTGTAAGGTAGTTGAAGTATGGGGGTGTGAGTAGTAGGAATTTCACTTAACCCCATATTTCACAATTTAATGGAAAAACTATGAATATTGAAGTATTAATATGAAGATTTTATTTTGTTTGAAATAGTTATAAGACATGGTGGGGAATGGTTTTATACAGTCAAGGCGCTATTTTTAATAGAACATGCAATGGAAGATTCAATTTTCAACCAAGAACCAAGCATGCATGGGACATTCTATAAAACTCAAATCAGGGTACTAGCAAAGTCAATCTAGTAAGAATACAAATTCTTAGAAGAGATTTTGAAAATTTGCAAATGGCAAATTCTACTCAAGACAATAAATAACCTTTTTACTTGTGCACTAAGTATAGTAAATCAAATAAATTCTCATATAGATACCTTAGAAAATATTTTGAGGAGGCTCTCTATCAAATTTGATCAAATTGGTTCATTTATTGAAGAATAAAAAGATATATCTCAAGTTTCTATTTAAGGAATTATGTGGTCTTTACAAACCCATGAGAAAAGACTCCATAGGTCAATAGGTTCCTCCATGGAAAATACATTCAAATCACAAGTTGAAGCTAGAAGAAGCAAAGGCACAAGCTTGGAGGAAGAATCACTAATAGAGGTGCTAGAGAATTTCAAAGAGGAACTAGCGATCACAATGAAGGAGACAAATTAGACAACTCTCATGAAGAAGGAGAAAATTCTAATTTCTTTGCAAGCATAATAGGTAGAGGTAGAAACTATTCTCATGAATTTCATGGCCAAGGACAAAGATATGACAAATTACATATATTCGGTCAGTATGCACCTAAATGTAGAAAGAAAGTTCAAAATATGTATGGTTTTTAGATAGTGGTTGTAGTAATAACATGAGTGCAAACAAAGATATATTTGCAAACATAGATGAATCTGTGTAGTTAGAAGTAAAATTGGGAGATGATAACAAAATATCTTCATGGGTAAATGGAGCATAAACATTAAAATTATGCAAGGAAAAAAGAAGCACATCTCAAATGTGTGATATGTCCCTACTCTTAAACACAATTTAAATAGCATTGGACAACTAGTATAAAAGGGATATAAAGTATATTTTAAAATAATTCATGTGAGATTCTTGATACACATGGAAGGATAATTGCAAAAGTCCAAATGTCACAAAACAAGATTTTCCTTTTAAGGTTGCAAAATTATTTCTATATTACTTTCAAAGCATTCATCAAAGATCAATCATGTTTATGGCACTTAAGATTTGGCCATTGAAGTTTTAGTGGTCTAAATTTTGTTTCATAGAAAAAACATGGTGAATGGTTTGCCGTTGATTGAGCAACCATACAAAGTTTTTAAAGGTTTTATTCTTGGAAAGTAGCATCGAGAATCATTTCAGGTTGGCAAGTCATATGGAGAAAGAGCTCCACTTGAAATTGTGTATTCAAATCTATGTGGGTATATGCAGATGCCTTCTATTGGAAATAACTTGTAGTTCATAACCTTCATAGATGATTATTCCAGGAAAACTTGGGTATATTTTTTGAAACACAAATTAGAAACTTTTGAAAATTTTAAGCAGTTTAAACTCATTATTGAGAAGCAAAGTGGGCATTACATTAAAATTTTAAGAATAGATAGAGGTGCAAAATTTGTGTTCAATGATTTCTTGAGTTTTTGAAAAGAAAATGGAATCATAAAGAAATTTAAAACTAACTATACGCCACACATAATGGCATTGTAGAAAGGAAAAATAGAGCAATTATGGAAATGTAAAGAAGCATAATGAAAGCCAAAAATTTACAAAATGAGCATTGGGATGAAATTATAGCTTGTGTAGTATACATTTTGAATTTCTCCCCTACAAAGATTTTGAGGGAAAAAGTACCACAAGAATCATGGAGTAATAAGAAACATGATGTTTCCCATTTGCGAGTCTTTGGGTGCATTGCATATGCACATGTTCATGACGAAAATATGAAGAAGTTAGATAATAAAGGAGAATGATATATTTTTGTAGGATATAGTGAGAAGTGAAAAACATATAAGTTATATAATCCCATCTCAAAAAGGATTATAATCAACAAATATGTCAAGTTTCTTGAAGATGAATATTGGATTTGGAGTGAAAATATACAAGAACAACAACAATTTGAGATGAAATATTTCAATGAAGATCATGCTCTAGTAAAATCTCCATCAAACAATTGTTCTAGTTCACATAGTCCAAAAGAAACACCTTAATATGCTTTATGCAACTGGTCAAAACCTAGATGTCACCCAAGTGATATCTCAAGGTTAGATTACACTCCAATGAAGACAATAAGTCTCATGGAAATATATGAGATAACGCAAGGTAATGGTGATGGAAACTTAATATATGATTTTGCAGTATTTTCTTTTGTTGATCTTGCTAGAATTCTAAAGCCTTGATGGCAACATGAATTCCATAAGCAAGCTAATAATATAAGAACACAGTTAACCTCTTTGGGAATTACAGAGAATTAACATAAGGAGAGAAGAAGAGGAATTAATGAACACACATTAATGAATGATCAATAAATGATAATTGCTATTATTACAATGCTAATACATCCTTATAAACAATATTTGAGTTGATGGAAGACAACTCATTGCTAGCTCATAAATCAGACTTACCAAATATGATAAACCCCCATAGGTGGCTAAAGCACTTCCCAAATCAGTCAAGGACCTCACAAGTGAGTTTTCAAGAGGGATGGAAAAAAATGATAATCATGGAAAATGGAGAGAAAACCATGGAGGATGGGTTGGAAACAAAAGATACCAGTTTCCTAGTTAACTAGCTTTACCTTATCCACATAAAATTTGGGTAAAAGTAGAATATGACAAAATCTGCGGGAAAGCACAATTACTAATTTCAGGAGTCAATAAAGTGGTCAAGATCAACCCGAAATCATAAATAAAGTATTCTTTGGGTATATATGGCATGTGTTGACTTTAAGGTGCAAGTGGATGCCAACTAATTAGCTAGTGGGTGGGAATTTAATCAAATAATGATTAAATATTTTATCCTAAGTTATGAGTGGGTTTAATAATATCCAAACACTCCTCTTTAAGTATGAATTTGAGATGGTATGTCAAAATATAGGTGTATATAAGGCCCAAAAACAATACTATGGTCACCCTTTAACAACTATTATGAAAGCTAAGGAAAGAGGAAAAACCACATGGGGAAAATCCTCGCTCAAGAAAGGACATGAGAGGAAAAAAAATGTTGCTGATGCTGCTCCAAACTAAATGCTATTTTCTGGAGGAATCTTCTTCATGGGAAGAAGATAAATCTGCTCACCTAGATAAAGGACAACTGTAGTATGGAAACTAGGACCATGGAGAACAACTAATATCCAATGATTTGAAATATTTTGAGAGTTGTAATCAGATCCAAGATGATGTAATGAATTGAACTTCAAACTAATAGAGATGAAATCAAATCCATATAGGTGAAATAAGAGTCCAAGCGAATGTATGAGGTCTCCAACTTCATTAACACAGAGAGGATGTGTGCAAGTGATCATGTAGGAACATAGAGAAGGAATACGATCAAAGAGTGTGAATGCATGGGATCCATGGGTTGATCTAGCTTCCATGGAATCCAAAATAACACATATAAGAATATCAGTAGACTTATGGGAATACACTTATAATGAATCATATGTAGTAGAAGTATGAAAGGAGTAAGGAAGAAGATGTTCGAAATCTTCAAGGAGGCTCCGAGTATTGATTCCAAGAACAAAGGAGGAGATGTAGAAGCACATGATATCAAGTAAGGTAAGTGGAAGACACTAATAGGACTTGATATTTCTAAGAAAACATCCTAGAATTCACTGGGTTGCACACAATCAATGAAAGAGTTATGCACAAAGTCTGAAGGATATGGCACATAGATATTAGAATATAAGATAGAAGACATAGAGAACAATTAATGTGTGAGTGAATCATCATTAGTAACAATAGCAGCTCCATCTGTCTCTTCTTTTTCATCATCAGTATCTTCAAGAGATACAAAAAAGTTTTATCTTCAATATTTGCTTCTTCATTGAAGGAGGAAGAATTCGAATCAAATAGGGTAGCAACAACATGAACTGTATGAGAAAGTTATTCATCATAAATAAATTCATAATAGAATGTAGATTCCAAGACATATTGAGATAAATAACTTGAGGAGATGTTGGTTTCAGTCCATGCTTCATATTCTACTTCATGCACACCAAAAGATTTTTCCAAATTTTTCTAAAGCTCAAATGGATATTCAACAGAATCTATGAGATGATGTATATTTGGAGACATTTCCAAGCACATGATTCCATAATCTCTATCAAAATTATTCATCTAGCCATTTTTCTCTTCATAAGACTTAGGTTCACTCAAAGCACCAATGGAGACATCAAAGAGACATTGCCTCTTCAAGTATGCACTCATCTTTGGATTTGAATCAGCATAGTTGAAAGGAGACATTATATTAACTTTCGAATACATATTGAAGTTGTTGCACGTGCAAATAAACCTATAAATATGAAAGGATAATTAATTGATGAGCTCCCAAAGCTCTGATACCATGTCAAAACTTTGATATCCTAAGCTCTGATATCACGTCAGATATTGAATCTCTTGATATCATGTAGAGCCTTGATGGATTGGGAAGCCTTGCGCTCTGATACCATGTCAAAATTCTAAAGCCTTAATGGCAACATGAATTCCATAAACAAGCTAAGAATCTAAGCACACAATTAACCTCACCAGGAATTGTAGAGAATTAGCATAAGGAGAGAAGGAGAGGAATTAATGAATGATCAATAAATGATAATTGGTATTATTACAATGGTAATACATCCTTATAAAGGATATGTGAGTTGATGGAAGACAAATCATAGGTAGCTCATAAATCAGACTTACCAAATATGATAAACCTGCATAGGTGGCTAAAGCATTTCCCAAATCAGTCAAGGACCTCACGAATTAGAAAAATATTGAGTGAGTTGTCAAGAGGGATGGAAAAACATGATAATCATGGAATATGGAGAGAAAGTCATGGAGGATGTGTTGGAAACAAAAGATACCAATTTCTTAGTTAACCAGCTTTACCTTATCCACATAAAAGTTGGATAAAAGTAGAATAAGGAAGACTCTACAGGAAAGTGTAGTTACTAATTCTGGGAGTCCATAAAGTGGTCAAGATCAACCCAGAATCAGAAATAAATCATTCATGGAGTATAGATGGCATGTGTTAACTTTAAGGTGTAAGTGGATGCCAACTAATTAGCTAGTAGGTAGAAATTTTAATCAAATAATGATTAAATATTTTATCCTAAGTTATGAGCGGGTTTAATAATATCCCAACAGATCTTGTATGTTTTGAAGAATAAATTAAGAATGAACGTTGGAAAAAAATCATGGATGCAGAAATTGAAGCAATAGAGAAAAATTAGACTTGGCAATCAGTGAATTTTCTAAAAGGAAATGATTCAATAGGTGTAAAATGGGTCTATAACACAAAGTTTAATGTTGATGGAAATGTTTTAAAGCATAAATAAAGGATACTTGTGAATTTATTTTCATAATAGCTCGATATTCCTTACAATGAGATTTTTGCTCCAATAGCAAATCTAGATACAATGAGAACAATGTTAGTAATAACAATGCATCATAATTATAAAGTTTATCAGATGGATGTGAAATTAGCATATGTGAGTGTTGATATTATGGGAAGAAGTATATGTGCAACTAAAACTATGTTATAATATCTTGGGTCATGAACATAAAATTTATAGATTGAAAAAAATGTATGGTCTCAAACAAGCTCCAAGAGCTTAATACATTCACATTGATTCATACTTCTTGGACCATGGTTTTAACAAATGCAGTCACTGAGCCATCAATTTGGATGTGAGGATGCTCTTGTTCAATGTTGCATGAATGTAATATGCCCATGATAATTGTAGGCCCACAAACAATTCTTGTCCTTTTCTCTTAGGTCATTTGCATTGCTTTAGAATGTTCTCAACCTCGATGACCCCACATGGCGAGCAATTGTCGATACCCCATCAATTTGGATCATTTGTAGACTTTAATTCTCTAGAGAAACCTCTTGGGGTCTTCACAACCTCCATAGACCCTAATGCAAGTTTAGTACCCCACTAGCCTCAAACAAGGGACAACGACAATATCAATGGAACCCAAGAGAATGCATCTTAAAGTTTGTAATTGTTACACTATATGAAACAACCTCAACTCTAATCCATCAAACCATACAACATATACAAGATCATGCTAAAATTTGTAAATTTATGGGCTTATGGCCATTTGAAAAAACCCTAATTTGGTGGATAAACCAAAAATGGAACCCCAAAGGGAACTATGAGCTAAAATTGGGATCAAAATGTTTCTTCTTGGAAATTCTTGACAATATTGAGGACTATACACCATTTTTTGAAGTGGTTCCATATTATTCAAATCATTTGGATTCTACATGAGACCCTGGGTGGAGCACTTCATCCCTAATAAGGAAGACTTCAAAGAGGCACTAGTATGGATAATCCTTTACTCTATTCCTCGAGAATATTAGGAACTAGAAATCCTCGCAGGTATCAGTAATACTCCTGTTCAATTTGTTAAAGTATCTGAGGCCACTCTACGTGGTCTATATACCTCTTTCACCTGTATATGTGTCTATATGAATATCTCCCAAACCCTTATCGAAGCTATATTCCTGGGTTATAAATATTTATATTGGCTCCAAGAGAAGAAATGTTAAGAAAACCCCCCACCCCCTCCAAATCCTCCATCTCAAACTTCAACTAGTATGACGTGCTAGAAAACAACCACGATGAGGGAGAAACCTTCAAATCCCACTTTTTGGAATATCGACTAGAAAATCTCTCTGAAAATACATCCCTAGAAATCAACATGCAATATCTCCCTAAGGACATGGACGACATGGATCTGGGGGACCTTGAACTCCAAGGTATTTGGGAAGATTACAAGCAAATATCCTTATCCCAGAGCCCTAGTTATAACACTTGAAGGAAGTGGTCATAAAATATATAACCAAGCCAAATATATAAAATAAAAATCCAATCAAAAGCGCAGGCCTTGGGATCAAACCCAATAGAAAAAAAGAACTAAAAAATATCCCATCAATAAGATAAAAAGAGAGGCCTAAGAACCAACAAGAAGTGCCTCAATGAAGTTAGTAACCTGATGCAAGATTCAGGTAAATACAATCAACTAATGGAGTTATTCTCCTCCATCTCCCAAAGTTTAAAATGAAGATAATATTCTAGAACATAAGCTGCCTAAACGGTCCCTCCAAGCAAATACTCTTAAAAAATAAAATTATTATGAAAAAACATAGTATCATTATGCTACAAGAAACAAAATTTACCTTCTAATCATTGAAATCTATGTCAAGGAAAATATGGAAAGGATCAAAAGGGTTAGCAATGAATTCCTATGGAGTAATAGGATACCTTTCCCTCTTATGGAACCCTTAGATGGCAACATTTTTTCAATGTATAAAACCATTTCAACTAGTTATATGATTTAGTTGTAACTGAGAGTAAAGGAAACCTTACCAATGTCTATGGACCTAAGACTCTACTTCCTTAACAACCTTTAGTGGATTTAGAATCTCTATCATAACCAAATCTATATTCTAGGAGTAGATTTAAAGATGATCACAAAATCAAGGAAAAAGAATGGGGTCAAAGCTACCTTGATTAGGACAACCAATCATATAGACAATTCATTAAGAACAACAAAATGATAGATATGAACATGCCCAGTGGCCTCTACACCCAAAAAACAAATGAGGGAGGGGAGCACTATATCACCTCAAGATCAGAGAATTTTCTTATTTTTGAAATTGTTTATACCAATGCAAAATATTGGGATATTACTATCCTCCCAATGGTTCAAATCATTGGTCGATCTGTCTACTTGGAACCAATAGGAGATATAAAGAAATAGACCTTTTAGATTTGAAAACTTTTGGTTGGATCATGCTAACTTCAAGATCAACATCCAACAATGGTGGACTAAATTGAGAATCCCTGTAGGCTGCCTCATGTACAAATTTCAACATAAGATGAAAAAAATCAAACAAAAGTTCAAGATATGGAAGAAAACAACTTTCAGAAATATTGTAGAAGAAAAAAACATAATAGAAGCCCATATGGTGGTCTTGAAATAAGAAATTATCCTAAATGGTCGCATTGAGGCTCTTAACTACCAAGAATATATTCTCCAACAATAGCTTGAAGAAAGGATTAAGCAGGAAGAGACTCTCTAGCGTAAAAAATCTCGAGTGCAATAGCTAAAAGAAGGAGATAATTACTCCAACATATTTCACAAATCTATTCTCCTGCATCGCCAACTAAACATAATTGTCCCTCTCACATCTAATCAAGGAAACAGTCTCTAGAAACACTAGGAAATAAGAGTTGATTTAAAATCCTATTTTCAGAATATCCTCTCAGAACCACGAGGAGATCACATAGAATCCATCAATGAAATCATTCAAAAATATCCTCACCTCATCACTACATAGCATAATTATATCCTGATGTGACCCATAACCATGGAGGAGGTATAGCATGCCATCATGAGCATGCCAATAGGGAAATCCACAGGGTCAGATAGTTTTACCTCTGATTTCTTTCACTCCAATTGGAACATTAGCAAATAAGAGATTTGGGCCATTGTTGAATACTCGTCAAAATTTTGGTGTCTATACTTTCAACTCTATTTTTATTACTCTTATTCCAAAAGGAATAAACCCCTCCTACTTTGAAAAATTCATACCCATTTCTCTTTGCAAAAATATTTATAAAATCAGCACCAAGATCATAGTCAATCGTCTGAAATCCTTCCTCCCTCTTCTAATTTTTAGATTAAATAACCCTCCTAGAGCATGTTTTGATGAGTCTAATGGGCCAAACCATACTCAAATACACATCTTAATTCAACCATGAATCAAAACCCTAGATTTGGGGTATCTTATTTGGGGGCACATTCCCTAATTTGGGGGAGTTCTACCCTGATTGGAAGAGGAGTTTAGTTAGAAATAGATTTGGTCCACTAATTTAGTTCTAACTGAACACTAATTGACCCATACCACTCATTAGTTCCCCAGTTAATTAAGTAGCACCCTTGTTGAGTGATTTTAGGGACATGCATGTTATTATTCAGCTAACTGAGTGATCAATGAATTCCTTAGTTAGTTAACTCAGTCTAGGTGCGCATACATGACTAAATGGGGTTATTTTCTCTAAATTAAGACTGGCTATCATTCTCTACATTGCATGGACAAATCAAATTTCCCTCCAACCAAATTTGAATTGTCTCTATATATTGTAATTCTCTCCTCTCATTTAGTTAATGAACTTGATCATTCTTTTCTCATCCATTCTAGGTTTCTTATGTAGTAATCTATGTTATCCATTTATTACATAATTATTTGATGGTTTATTTGATTCTCATTGCATATCTATGTTATTTATTTAGTTTATGTATTTATATATATACATGTTCAAATCTTATACTAATCTCACCATAGCAATCAGGATATGTAGATGGTCATCAAATCGTTGATGGATTCATCATTGCTCAAGATACCATCCATTCCCTTAAAGTCACCAAGAAACCTATAATGCTCATAAAATTGGACATGTATAAAGCTTTTGAAATACTAAATTAGAGCTACATTGAGAAAAACTCCATGCTTTTGGATTTTTTCGCTCTTTGGTTGTTTGGCTCATCTCCTTAATCTCATTAGACTTCTTCTCCATTTTGGTGAATGGATCCCCATTTTCTCTATTCACCCCCTCTAGGGGTATTCAACAAGGTGACCCCCTCTCTCCCTTCCTTTCCATTTTGATGGACAAAGGAAAGGGAATAAGCATTAATGCAAAAGTTAGATCCAACAATCTAAAAGGTCTTTGGCTTCACCCAAACTCTCTTACCTATTCTCATTAATGATTTGTGATTGATACTCTCCTCTCTGGTTATTCCTCATACAGGGAATCCAATACCTTCAAAAGAATCCCCGACCGCTTCATGAAAGCCTAAGGAAATTCCATCAATAAAGAAAAATATAAACTCTTCTTCTTCAGCACTCCTCTCCTTGTCCAATGTCATATAAGTCAGCTCCTTCACTTCCAGAAATGGTCTCTCCCCAATAAATATCTAGGACCCCTTTGCTTTAAGCTAATTGGGAGGACCTTCTAGCATGATTAGAAAAAATACTTTCTACTCGGACCTTTCGATCCCTAAAATTATCTAGTAGAATTATTCTAGTTAAATCTAATCTACAATCCATGCCCCTCTATTTTTTTTTTGCTCTAGCCACCCCCAAAATGGTTATAAAAAATACCAGGAACCTCTAGAGGAATTTTCTCTAGGGCGGATATAAGAAAGATAGAAAATAGGCCCTTGTGAGTTGGTAGGAGGTCGAAAAGCTAAATCTATTTGGAGGACTTGGTCTTTGAGACCCAGAAACCATCAATGAAGTGATGGGTTCAAAGATCTAGTGGAAATGAATCACTTGAAAAAATGAACCTTAGGGGTTGATTTGGAAATCCAAGTATTATCTAGAGGTAGATCAATATGACTTTATTAAATTTGATAAACACATTGTTGGATCCAACATATGCAACTTATCCTAGTCCAACTATAGACTTATCAAAAATCATAGCTTCTAAGAAATAAGGAACATTGCCTCTACTCTCTTCTAGGAAGATTCTTTGCATCAAGCCCCCAAAATGGAAAATCATTGAGCCAATATTGACTATTTGGAAGATCTAAAAGAGTAAAAATTCTACCAGATACGTCACTTTTGGATTAATGATAGATTAGAGGAAGAGTGGAGACAATGGATCCCAATGGAAAGTTGGCCAACTCAACTTCCCCAAATTTGTGTTCCTATAATAAGCTTCAAACTTCAGAACATAAGAATCAAAACCAAGCATGATAAGGATAGGACTTGATGGGGCCATAAACCAAAACTAAGCTTCACCATCAAAGAATGTTATGAAAATAGAACGGGGCATATGGATCTTCCAAAAGAACCCATCTAGTTATGCATTTGGTCCAAGAATCTTGGGCCTAAAATAACTACATTACTTTGGCTTCTGGCTTGCAACATAACACTTAGTTTGGATAACTTAATCAAAAGGGTCCTCAAAGATACCTCTCGATTATATCTCTATAGTAGTCATCTGGAGAACAAAGAAAACCTCTTCAACTTGTGTCCTTTCTCAAAAAAAGATATGGGATAAAGGAGATTACCTATTCCAAACCTCAGACAAAAGAAACTCCAATGCAAAAATGAGCCTTATAAAGTGGAGAGATATCTTCTTTTTTATCCCCTTGCTAAACCATCTTTGGAACCTTTCCCCAAATTTTATCCTTTCATAAATATGGAAGGAACGTAATCGAATTATTTTTATAGAAAAAGTTGATCCTTCTAGCTATCTCTGGCTCAAAATTAGATGTAATATTCAGGAGATTCTTTTCCTTTAGCACTAGAAAAATAAAGAGGGGTAAATCAATCTAAGGGAAGCATTAATATTTCAAACATGGGATATCAAATTTCTCCAATCCTTTACTCATAATATTCCTATGAAACTGATAGTCCTCAACCCCTCTTCCTAGAGCCCCCCTCCTGAAGGTTTCATCAAAATCAAATTTGATGTGGCATCTAAAGATGACCATGGACAATAAATCTATGTAGGATCCTTCAAGGACATCACATGAAGGATAAAAAGAGTTTTTCTTGGATATATAAGGATCAAAAAAAATAATCAGTTGATCTTGCAACACTCCTTTAAGGTCTAAATATATCGGTCAAGTATGGATTCAATAAAGTCGTTATTGAAGGTAGGTCACAAATCCTTATCAAAATGATTATCAAGATTCAAATGGAACACAAATAAACAAACTAATCAACAACTGGATATTGGAGGAGGACTCCTAGAACTTAGCTACAACCATTCTCAAAATACAAGCCCTTATTCTACACCATGTCAAAAGAAAAACCAACAAGGTTGTGAACCGACTAGCTAAGATTAGGGCATCTCTTGTAAATTGAGTATTGGATGAAGCAATGAACAAATTGGACATTAGAGGAAATTTCAACTCAAAATGGGCCTTTTAAATCTAATTTAAATTCCATGTCATCATGTGTTAGCCAATGAAATTGCTTTAAATTTGAAATACCGTATAGGTCTTAAACACTTTTAATATAAATTTGGGGATAGGTATCATAAAAAAACTACTTTTTTGTTTGTATTTTTGACATATCGCCCCATGTTTTTACTCAAATTTAGATCGGGGGAGCTCATTGGATACAAAACTAAATTCTGCATCCAACAAGTACCCACTCAACATACTTTTTACAGACCTCGCTACCCCAAAAAGAAGAAATACCTGGAAAAATGTGATGATGACATCATCATCACATTTTCCAAGTATTTCTTATTTTTGGGGTAGCGGGGTCTATCAAAAGTATGCTGAGTGGGTGCTCGTTGGATGCAGCATTTAATTTCACATCCAACGAGCTCTCCCAATCGAAATTTGAGTAAAAACACAGGGAGATATGTCGAAAATACAAACAAAAAAGTAGTTTTTTTCTTTTCTTTTTCCAAAATTAATAAATATTATTATTTTATTTTTTTTAGGAGGCTTATTTTGAGTTGAAATTTCCTCTAATGAGAGGAACTATTTATGCAATATTTCCAACTCTTATCCGAGGTGGACCTCCAAGAATCCTCCCATATCCCACATTAGTTAAGAAGGGAAAGTATGGGGCCCTCTCAGGAATCCCCTGCTCATACCCCGAATAGAGACAAAACAAACCCCATTAATAACTCCAGTGTGGACAAGCTGGTCTCCCATGGACATGAGGTGAACATGTGGTAGGACCTCATCAAGTAAACTCGAGATGGATATGTGGAGGGATCTCATAATATGGAGCTCATGGTTATCACCAACATCATTAATGATTAGTTTTAGAGGAAAAAGGAAGGTTGAGTCAATGTACAAGAACATTCGATCAAACATCGCATGAAACATTATTTTGTGTTTTGTCATACAATAGAAGGATATCGATTGAGTTGATATTTATTGGTTAATGATGGTCACAGTGGTAACAATGAAATGGGAGTTATTGATTGAAATTACTGGAATTCTCAAGGTGGAAGTTATTTGAGACCACTCACAACCAAATAGGGATATTATCATCAACAGTGACTGATATCAAAATTGCAGCATCGATCTATGGACTATGGCGATGGGTAAGAAAAGAAATAAACATATCCTGCAGCTTCAAAAAATTACCAAAGAGAATCTTCAGGCTACCACAACAACAATCCATTACACAGAAACCATCCCTCATGTTGTTAGAAAACATGACCGCAGAGAAATAATAGTTATACAGTTAAATAATTAAACAAGATTCAAAACACATTAAACACATTACATAGAGACATAGATATAATGTGGTTCACCCAAATGATGGGCTACGTCCACACAGAAATTTGCAGTCCTTTTATTACTATCCAGAAAGATGAAGGGATACAACCTACAGCAATACCATTGCACTTCCTCTTCACCCTCTCACACTCTCTCTGACACAATCACAGAGATTGTTTACAATACAATGCCATACCATACCCAGCCGTATTACAATTCTTTTATTTTATAGGGGAAATAACATGGGAAAATACTACGATTAACCCAATACCATGGGTCCGCAAAAACTGTTTGCCAACAAACATCCCAATTTTTTTTATCGGGGGATTTGCCCTTGAACCACCTTTTTTCAGGGTGTTTCCCCTAACCACAAAGTTGGGGAATGAGTGTACAATAAAGCTGGGGTACAAACAAAAATGAATAATATCTCTGGATCTAGAAGATCAGGCTCCACAACCAACAATCTCCCACTTGGAGACTGATCACAACAAATCTACTGCTGCTGCACTTGCGGGACTATGGTATGGACCTTGGAGTTGGCTAATTTCTTATTTTAACCTTCATGATTGAAAGCCAATAGAAACTGAGCAAGAACTCAATTTCTCTCTGGTTACTCCCTTTGTCAACATGTCTGCAGGATTCTGGCTAGTATGCATCTTTTCCAGTTTTAATAGTTCTTCACCTAGAACAGATATTATGAAGTGGTACTTGAGATGTATATGTTTAGTCTTTGAATGAAAGGTTGAGTTATTTGAAATATTAATGGCACTTTGACTGTCACTGTACAACCTGCTATTCTCCTACTTCTTACCCAATTCCTCCATGAAATTTTGCAACCAAATCATCTCCTTACTAGCCTCTATAGAATAAACATACTCTGCTTCTGTTGTTGAAAGTGCAACAACCTATTGCAGTTTTGAAATACAACTTACTGGTGTTCCACCCACAGTAAACACATACCCTGTGGTTCTCCTCCTTCTTTCTTTATAACCATCCATATCTGCATCAACATATTCCTGTAGAACAGTGTCTAAACTTCCAAAACATAATGCATGAGAAGTCGTACCTTTCAAATACCTGAGAATCCAATGTACTGGTTTCCAATGATCTTTACCTAGATTATTCATATACCTACTCACAACTCCCACTGCATGTGCAATATTTGGTCTTGTGCACACCATGGCATACATCAATATTCCAACTGCTGATGAATAGGGAATCATGGACATGTAATCTATCTCTTCCCATGTCTCTGGACACATCTCCTTCCTTAGTTTGAAATGGTTGGCTAAAGGCGCACTAACTAGTTTTTCATTGTGCATTCTAAACCTATGCAAAACCTTTTCTATGTACTCACCTTGAGACAACGTCAATTTGCAATTTTCCTATTTTTTTTATTCTGATTACACGGATTTGCTTTGCAGCACCCAAATCCTTCATTTAGCTAGTTTTCTTTTGAGCACATTTATATCCTACATGTTAAACCCTGCAACAAGCATGCCATTCACATACAATAACAAGATAATATATCTTCCATTATCTAGCCTCTTGAAATAAACACAGTGGTTAGAATGACATCTATCATAACCTTTCTCTGTCATAAACTTATCAAATTTTAAATACCACTACCTTGGAGCTTGCTTTAGTCCATACAAGATCTTCTTCAACCTGTAAACCAAATTATCCTTCCCTTTGACCACATACGCCTGTGGTTGATGCATATAAATATATTCCTCCAAATCCCCATGGAGAAAGGTTGTTTTTACATCTAATTGTTCAAGATGCAAATCTTCTACTGCCACTAGACTTCAAATAGTTCTAATTGAAGTAATTTTAACAACAGGAGAAAATATTTCATTGAAGTCTATACCTTTCTTCTGTGCAAACCCCTTTACAACAAGGCTATCCTTGTACCGCTTCTTGCCTCCATCTTATTCCTTCAACCTATAAACCCATTTATTCTGTAATGCCCTTTTTTTTGCAGGAAACTGATCCAAATCCCAATTCTGGTTTCTTACCAATGAGTCCATCTCCTCATTCATGCCTTGCTCCCACTTCTTTCTAGTTTCTACCTCCATTTCTTTTTCATAACATTCTAGTTCACCAGAATCAGTCATCAATAAATAATACAGTGAAGGAGAGAACCGTTTAGGGGGTCTACTTAACTTGGTAGACTTTCTTACAGTTGTAGAAGTTTCAGGTACCTTCTGTTACTCTTGATTTTTTGGTGCCTTTGGAACTTCATTTTCTTTGATTTCATCAAGTACTATGTACTCTGTGTAGTGCCTCTCTTGCAAATCTATGCCATTATGGGTAGAAAGGGGAATAAATGTACCTTATTTGCTTTCACTATTACTATAAAATGGGGAGAAGATGTTAGTGGCAGATTTCACATGGCATTTCCAATGCAGAATGTTCAATTAATTTGTTAAATCAAACTACACATACTGTAAAACAATCATTTGACAATTCTACATCCATCCTGTATATGCAATACCAAACATGCTAATTATGATCAAGTAATCCCCTAAATGGTGAAATGCTTAGATGTAATAATTATCCCTCTACTGACAGTATGGATCTTTCTTAAGAATAGTGATTTACTCATTGTTTGTTTCTAAGTAGTGAATCGTATGAGATGCACTTTCATTCATACCAAAACATATCTTTACAAAACATTTAACCATTAATCTGCAAGCGTATTCATCATCATAGTGCAAGTAAACAATACTATATGCGAGCCAGAAACATTATAATAACTCTTTTTCATTAGCTCCTACAGTAGAAAATCCATAATCAAGGTTGTAGAACAGCATCACATGTACTGAAATAGCGTGAATAAAACATCTAGACACAACACAACACATAGACAAAACAATAAAACATCATGAGGCGCAAACATGAAAGAGAAACCAAAGTACGTGGTTCACCTCATCCACGAGGCTACGTCCACCAAAAGTTAGGCTTACCCCTTTATTCATAAAAATTCACCAATCAAGGTGTACAACTTACATCATAAGTGATGTGACATCCACTCCTCATACAATAATAGGAAACCTCATCCCGAGGCCCACATAAAATAAACATCCTCGGATAAGCTACTAGAGTAGGCATGGCCTCCATTCTAAAGTTTGTCAAGGTAACAACTATATATATATATATAAGTCTCAGCTATCATGAGAATAAGACGGAAGGTAAGTAAAGCATGGCTCCCTTAGCATACAAAGGGTAGGGAAGGTACAAGATCCATTCCCTGCGAACTTTACACAATATGAAAAATCTTTATGCATGTAGTAAATGACTAAATCATTGGATCAATATTAAAAACACACCCATGACTCTATTTCCAGAATATGCCTATGCGATATAAAACATACCTCGTGACTTTGTTGTCACAATAGAACGTTCCCTCCAAAACCTTTATACTTCATGTTAGTCAATTACTAACTGTTTCAGGCAGTCATACTAAATTTATGAGTTTGCCCTGTAAGTCATGGATTGGATATTACAGTTCAGAGCTTTCTCAGAAAAATACATGTTCAGTCTACAGGTTTGCATAAAACATAGGAATGCGGACTGATTAATTTTAGTTTATTCAAATCAACAGCCAAAAGGAATTTCTGCATCATATATTTTGTGGGTCTTCCATAAGGAATGATATTATAGTAATGAATTTTAATGCAAGTTAAGGTTTTGGAAAATGTGCGTTAATAAGTTTGTGCACCTTGTATATATATACGATTTAATATGAAACCATGGCTGAAATGAAGTCTTTGACTTCCTGAATGTCAATTTCCAGAAGCAAATGCACACCCCATTATCAAGTACCATCACTCATGTTCACATGCCGCAAGGGACATCAATAAAGTGGGAATTTCATTGTTTTCTTTCAGAATGGATTATGAGTAAAGAATTACTTTCCCTTGCAAATATTCACCTTAGAAAACTTGTTATGTAATGGCATTGAGCTTCTACGGAGCTATTCTTGCCCGTAGACCAAAACCATGCCCAAATCCTTTAATATAACGTCGTTAAGGTCTTCTTCTTTTTTTCTTATTGCATAGAACCAGTTGGGTAATTAAAACGTTATTTACGCTAAAGATTGGCAAAAATTAAACAAATGATCCGGCCCCTGGAAAAGATGATGGTTTGCGGGGATGAAGCTCTAAATATAGACCCCTTACATCTCATAGTGGTGTGCCTTGTTTTAATAGAAAAAGGCCGTTCACCAACCAAAATAACACTGAACATGCATCAACCGGATCTGGAATGGTAAATTTCTACAAAACAATGCCATAGGTTTTTATTTTTTTGCTTCTGCTAAAAGATATACAACCAGGAGTTTATAGGTTATTTGGTTCATGGTGAAAACACACATCCCAATCCCTTTTGATGGAATAAAACCCCCTTCAACCCAAGCACTCTTTAGTAGATCGCGGACAGCCATCAGGCTAAACCAAGAGTCCCCTGAGCAGATCGCAGATAGATCTTGGAGTTGAAACATAAGACGCATATCGCAGGTAGTCATAGAGTTTAAACACAAACATCCTTAGCAGATCGAGATAGTCAAAAATCAAGATCTGAACATAACAATAGTCAGTTTTCTTTTCCTTCATTGTGTGGAAATATGGATGCCGGTAACAATTTATTATGTGGATCTACCAACTGAACACAGATAGATCCACCCAGATAAGGGTTTTTTTTTTAACTGTAAAAGAGTCCAATCGCATCAATTTATGGGCGATAGGTTCAAAAACCAGCATGATGATAGTAATCATGGACATCACTATTCAGGACCAAAACACATTCAGATCGAAATAACATAAAACCATGGAAATATTCCAACACTCAGACAGATTTAAAGACCTGGAAGGGAAGACCATGACCCATATTCTAATCTTGTCTGTAGCAAGTTCGATCATCTTGGAGCAAGTTCACCAGGCATTGAAAATGTGAAATGCCCCATATATACAAAAATATATATATAATGTAGGGTTCAACCGTGGAGATTTTGAATGGAAGGGCTCACGAGTTCCTGCCACAAATCTAAATGCATAGCTACTGAGGAAATGAAAACATACCTCAACCTGTTACCCCACTCCTTGGATCAAGGAATTCAGTCAAAAGGCCCACACGACTCCCATCGGATGAGGCAGTCAGCTGGTTTTCACCACAGAGGCAGTAGGTAGGCGTAGCTCCTTTTTCTACTATTCTTTCTCTCTAAACGTAGATCCCCCCTCCCTCTCTCTTCTCAAGTGCAGCGATTAAAAACAAAACAGTGAGCTCTCGGCTCAGCATGCCCTCCCCTACAAATGCAGGAAACTCCCCTCTTCCAAGGCGGAGATTGCTCTCTTCATGGCTTGATAGCCGTTGGCACATTAATGTGTTTCCTAACTTTGCTATGCAGGAGAAGAGTGGCACAAAGTTTGCTGCCGCAGTCTGCCATTTATTTAAGGCATAAGGCAGAGTTTTTCTTCTTACGGGAATAACTTCCCTGATTCTCTCCATGAAAAACTAGACCTTCAATGTCCACTTAGACATCACTCACTATGATAATGTCGTGCCCGTATATTGACTTGAAGATATAACCTATATAACATATGGTCCAAGAGAAAGTTTTCATCTTTGTCATATTGATCGAATATATGTATATATAACGTTTTATACATATACTATCTCATATATTTATCTCACATGAATAATGATTTATGTAAACAAATTACTTTTTTTATTTTAAATCCTTATTCATATATACTATATATATATATATATATATATATATATATATTCCTGCGTATTGTATGTTCTCATATATATAAATTCGTATATATATATATATATATGTGTGTGTGTGTGTGTGTGTGTGTGTGTGTGTGTGTGTGTGTGTGCGTGTGTGTGTGTAAGAAGTGTTCTCATCTTAGCTGACCCCCATGCAATTACCATTGTCTATGGTTTCTAGGTACCTCCTGTTACCATGTCGTAATTTTAAATAACCCAGGTTACACTTTTGTTGGATCACCAAGGCCTTGTTAACCATGGCCTCTCCCTCTCAGTGGATTGGGTTGCTTGTCTCTAGGGTTGCGTGATAGCCTTTTGCTCTCATAAGTGTATAACATGGTTTGTATTGGTGGGGCCTTGGCCTTGAGCTCCTCACCAACAAAAATTTAAGTACAATAATATTCAAAAGTTCACAACATGTTTAGGGTTTACAAGAGGGGCATTACATCCTTTCCCCCTAAAAATAACACCGTCCTCGGTGTTCCTATTTTCCACCACTATCGTTCTTCTATTATGTCGTCTTTTCTTGTTTCTGTCCTTTTGATCCGATCTCCTTCGATCTTTCCTGTCTCTTCTCAAGTTGATATTGTTCAAGTCTTGCAGTTTCCTGCACAAGGTTCGGGTCTAGCACAAAATTTTTCTCAGTGATTCATGTTCAAAAATTGTAATTCAATTTAAACATATGCCATAAATTCTTTTGCATTGTCACCATCTACAATTTTCTAGTGTTCATTGATGCCATAATGTAATGTCATATGCATTTATCCAATCTTCTAATTTAGGATTTCTTTACTTAACTATTCCTAAATTTCATTCCTAAATTGCTTTTGATTTACTATTTTTGTGTGTGCAATGTGTTAATATTTAGAATCTTCTTTTATTTTGTTTATCATGATTTCTTTTTATTTTTATTTTTATGTCATAAGATTGCACTTTCCATTACTTTATTTTCAAATCATAAGCTTATTTACAACCTTATAGTTTAATAATTTCTTTTGTTTCTCCAGGTGATATCAAGGGTGCCATGATCGTCTTCATGCCCTTCAAATATCCCACTTTCCGTGGTGCCATGATCATCTTCATGCCCTTCGAATATCCCACTTTCTGTGGTGCCATGATATCAAGGGTGCCATGATCGTCTTCATGCCCTTCAAATATCCCACTTTCTGTGGTGCCATGATATCAAGGGTG